>MCFE01000780.1:0-36625 GCA_002104905.1 Basidiobolus meristosporus CBS 931.73
AGCTGTCCAAACAGCCCCGGACTTTGCACACAAGTTCTTAGAATCATCCTTAACTTATTCTACATGTTTGTAATGCCAAGGCCATGTAAAAGTATAAGTACTACTTTTACATTCAATAAACCATTAAGTGAAAACCACATAATCTACTTGTCCTCCCAAGTCACTTCTAATATCTCAAAGACTATTACAACTGGCTATGAGCCCCAAGCTGTCACTCTCTGCAATGTCTACCACTGCTATTACTGGAATTTTCCTCCTGCTAAAGAGTTGGAAGGATCTGACTACCAAGTGTGGAAAGTGAAGATGAAGATGCTGCTACAGGTACAAGGCCTTTGGGATATTGTAATGGGAGAAGAATGCCCTCATAAAAACATGGGAGAGGAAGCCTTAAAGTACCAGAAGAAAGAACAAAGTGCCTTTAACTGCATTTGCCTTAATGTTAAAGACAAATTGGTAATTCAATGCTCAAGAGCAAAAACGGCAAAGAATGCCTGGAAAGCATTAGAAGACACCTACCATTCATGTTCAGCTGCTAAGAAAATGTATCTGAGACAAAAATCCCTTACTACAGAGATGCAGCCAGGAGGAGAAATGAGAAATCTAATCAGCAGAATTACACCTGCTGGTGGATGAGATGGAATCTGTGGGTGTACCAACTACTGATGAGGGTGTGACAGTAACCATCCTGAATAGCCTGACAGACAAGCTTCAGGGCCTTGTATCTGTTGTAAAAGTTTGTAATTACACCTAAATACTCACCTAACTTAGTCACTTAGATCATTGCCTTCAAATCCTAGAGAATACTGACCTAATTCCTTGTTTGGATTTACTTGGAATATTAACCCAGAACATGAAAATTTCCAAAGTTGTCCAAACAGCCCCAAACCTTGCACACATGCTCTTGGGACCTTCCTCAATCTATTCTACATGTGTTTTATGCCAAGACTATGTAAAACTATAAATACTACGTTTACATTCAATAAATCATTAAGTGAAAACCACATTATCTACTTGTCCTCCCAATCACTTCCAATATCTCCAAGACTCTTACAATAGGTTGTGAGCCCCAAGTTGCCACTCTCTGCAATGTCCATTTCTGCTATTACTGGAATTTTTCCCTCTGCTGAAAAGTTGGATGGATCTAACTACCAAGTATAGAAGTTGAAGTTGAAGATGCTGCTGCAAGAGAGAGGCCTCTGGGATATTGTCGTGGGAGAAGAATGTCCTCCTAAAAATGTGGGAGAGGAAGCCTTGAAGTACCAGAAGAAAGAACAAAGTGCCTTTAACTGCATTTGCCTTAATGTTAAAGACAAATTGCTAATTCAATGCTCATGAGCAAAAAAGCAAAGAATGCCTGGAAGGCATTAGAAGACACCTACCAGTCATGTGCAGCTGCTGAGAAAATGTATCTGAGACAAAAATTCTTTACTACAAAGATGCTGCAAGGAGAAGAAATGAAAAATCTAATTAACAGAATTACACTGCTGGTAGATGAGTATATGGAAGGCTCCTGGATGAGGTAACAAGAAAATCAAGTGCAAATAAGAAGGAAGAAGAAAATGCCTTAATAAGCAATGATAACCAACAAAGGAGGTACCCAAAACCCTACAAAGGCAACAGCAACCTGTTTTGTAACTACTGCAAAAGGAAAGGACACACATCAGACCGGTGTCTCAAAAAGAAAGATAATCAGCAAAAGAAGCCTGAATATGGAAATGCTGCAACAACTGAAGATAGACTATTCATATCTGCACTAAATATGACCACAAACAAGGATTCTCAGATGTGGCATATTGACTCTGGAACATCTCAACACTTCACACACCAAAAAGAACTTTTTACCCAATATCAAGAAATTCCAATCAAGAAGGTTTTCATGGGTGACAATAGAACACTTGATGCAGAGGGAGAAGGTACTATCCAAGTAAGCCTAAGAAGCAGTGAAGGAAGCCATACACTGACTTTCAAAGAAGTACTCTATGTACCAGAAATAGCCAAGAACCTACTATCTGTAAGCAAGGCCACAGCAGAAGGACTCAGTTTCAGCTTTGACAATTCTGGATGCAGGATCACTGATCAAATGGTGCCCATATTGCTTTGAGTATCAGAGATCAGAATCTATACAAGTTGACTTATATTCCATCATATTTGGAATCCAATATAAGTGACCTAAATGAAGAAACACCAATGCCTTGGCACAGGAGATTTGGGCACATCAATTTTGATTATTTGTGCAAAATAATCAAAGATCAGCTAATTTCTGGAGTAAAATCTGATCCCCCAGCTAATTTGGAGCACTGTGAAGCCTGCATATATGGGAAACAAGCCAGACAACCTTTCAAGAGCTCTGGGTTAATCAAAACTAAGAAAAAATTGGATCTAATTCACTCAGATCTGTGTGGACCTATGAAATATTTATCCTTAGGCAGGATGAAGTATTTAATTGCTTTTATTGATGATTATGCAAGATACACATGGGTCTACTTTATGGAGAGAAAGGAAGAAGCCCTGTTTAACTTCAGGGAGTTTAAAGCCATGGTGGAGAGAGAAACTACTGAGAAAATCAAGAAAGTATGCTCTGACAATGGTGTAGAATATACCTCAAAACTCTTCATCCACTTCTACAAAATTCATGGGATAAAGCAAGAGACTACTATAATATACTCCCCACAGAAAAATGAAGTAGCAGAATGTGCAGACAGATCAATAATTGATATGGCAAGATCTATGATCCATGATCAAAAATTGTCCTATTATTTTTGGGTGGAATCAGTTGCCACAGCTATATACCTTAAAAATAGGAATTATAACAGAATTCTTTGTGATTCAACTCCATTGGAAGCATGGTATGGATACAGGCCAAATGCAGAACATCTGAGAATATATGGGTGTACAACATATGCCAAGAAACTGCCCAGAAATCAGACAAAATGTGGGCCAAGAAGTATAAAATGCATCTTTTTGGGCTACTGCAATGAGAGTAAAGCATACAGACACTACAATACCAAAGTAAAGAAGCTAATCAAGTCCAGGGATGTGTTATTTGGCAAAGACTCAAAATTTTCACAAAAGATGACATCAGATGATGACAAAAATCGGATCTCAAGTCCACCAATGGTCAGAACTGAACCAGAGCAACACAATGAAGATTTGTTCATTTGAGAGGACTCTACAACCATGGTTCAGCCTAAATCAGCTGCCAGGAATATTCTGGAAGTGATCACTCCAGTATCAAATGCCTGGAGATCCAACTGGACCAGAAATAGCCCAAATTAATATATCAATGAGGGTACAAACTTGGCCTATGCCTATTCAGTCAATATTAATGAGCCCCAGACTGTGAAAGAGGCCCTAAATAGCCCTCAGATGGAGTTTTGGAGATTGGCAATGACTGAGGAATATCAGGCCTAGATGGAAGATCAAACTTGGGACTTAGTCAAATTACCATCAACCAAAAATCAATTGGATACAGATGGGTCTTCAAGACAAAATACAAGGCTGATGGTACAATTGAAAGATACAAAGCAAGACTTGGGACCAAAAGATACTCTCAAGCAAAAGGACTTGACTCTACTGAGACCTTTGCACCAGTAGTCAAGTTTAATTCCATCAGATTGATATTGACTATTGCAGCCAAATATTAGTATTTTATTTATCAAATGGATGTAAAAACAGCATTTTTGAATGGAGAACTTGATTAGGATGTGTATACGGACCAGCCTGATGGGTTTGCTGAACAAGATAACATCCTTTTGGTCTGCAAGCTTAAAAAGTCACTATATGGTCTCAAACAATCACCAAGAGCCTGGAATTGCAAGATAGATTCTTATTTGGAATATTTGAGTTTCAAAAGGAGTAATGCTGACTATAGTATATATTGTAAGCCAGATAGAGCAAGTCCAGTTCTATTAGCTTTGTATGTAGATGATCTTGTTATGGCCACCAATAACCTAGCAACACTGGAAGAGACTAAATCCAGCTTATCCAAAGAGATCAAGATAACCCCCATTTGACCTGCAAGCTTAAAAAGTCACTATATGGTCTCAGAAATCACCAAGAGCCTGGAATTGCAAGATAGATTTTAGTTTGGAATCTTTGAGTTTCAAAAGGAGTAAGGCTGACTATAGTATATATTGTAAGCCAGATGGAGCAAATCTAGTTCTATCAGTTTTATATGTAGATGATCTTATTATAGCTGCCAATAACCTAGCAACATTGAATGAGACTAAATCCAGGCCATCCACGGAGTTCTAGATGTCTTATCTGTTGTAAAAATTCGTATTTTCCACCTAAATATTCACCTAACTTAGTCACTTAGAGCATCACCTTCAAATCCTAGAGAATACTGACCAAATTCCTTGTCGGGATTTACTTAGAATATTTTCACCAAAATACCAGGTACCCAGAACATGAAAATTCTCAAAGTTGTCCAAACAGCCCCAAACTTTGCACACATGTTCTTGGGACCTTCCTTAACCTATTCTACATGTTTGTAATGCCAAGACCATGTAAAAGTATAAATACTACTTTTACATTCAATAAATCATTAAGTGAAAACCACATAATCTACTTGTTCTCCAAATCACTTCCAATATCTCCAAGACTCTTACAACAGGTTATGAGCCCCGAGCTGTCACTCTCTGCAATGTCTACTACTGCTATTACTGGAATTTTTCCCTCTGCTGAAAAGTTGGATGGATCTAACTACCAAGTGTGGAAGGTGAAGATGAAGATGCTGCTACAAGAAAGAGGCCTTTGGGATATTGTCATGGGAGAAGAATGCCCTCCTAAAAACGTGGGAGAGGAAGCCTTAAAGTACCAGAAGAAAGAACAAAGTGCCTTTAACTGCATTTGCCTTAATGTCAAGGACAAATTGCTAATTCAATGCTCAAGAGCAAAAACGGCAAAGAATGCCTGGAAGGCATTAGAAGACACCTACCAGTCATGTTCAGCTGCCAAGAAAATGTATCTGAGAAGAAAATTCTTTACTACAAAGATGCTGCCAGGAGAAGAAATGAAAAATCTAATTAACAGAATTACCCTGCTGGTAGATGAGATGGAATCTGTGGGCGTACCAACTACTGATGAGGATGTGATAGTTACCATCCTGAATAGCCTGACAGACGAGTTTCAGGGCCTTGTATCAGCCCTAGAGTCCAGAACTGAAGATTTGACCTTAAATTACGTATATGGAAGGCTCCTGGATGAAGAATTAAGAAAATCAAGCGCCAATAAGAAGGAAGAAGAAAATGCTTTAATAAGCAATGATAACCAACAAAGGAGGTACCCAAGACCCTACAAAGGCAACAGCAACCTATTTTGCAACTACTGCAAAAGGAAAGGACACACATCAGACCGGTGTTTCAAAAAGAGAGATTATCAGCAAAAGAAGCCTGAATATGGAAATGCTGCAACAACTGAAGATAGACTATTCATATCTGCACTAAATATGACCACAAACAAGGATTCTCAGACGTGGTATATTGACTCTGGAGCTTCTCAACACTTTACACACCAAAAAGAACTTTTTACCCAATATCAAGAAATTCCAATTAAGAAGGTTTTCATGGGTGACGATAGAACACTTGATGCAGTGGGAGAAGGAACTATCCAAGTAAACCTTAGAAGCAGTGAAGGAAGCCATACACTGACCTTTAAAGAAGTACTCTATGTACCAGAAATAGCCAAGAACCTACTCTCTGTAAGCAAGGCCACAGCAGAAGGACTCAGTTTCAGTTTTGACAATTCTGGATGCAGGATCACTGATCAAAATGGTGCTCATATTGCTTTGGGCATCAGAGATCAGAACCTATACAAGTTGACTTATATTCCATCATATCTGGAAGCCAATATAAGTAACTTAAATGAAGAAACACCAATGCTTTGGCACAGGAGATTTGGGCACATCAATTTTGATTATTTGCGCAAAATGATCAAAGATCAGCTAATTTCTGGAGTGAAAATTGATCCCCCAGCTAATTTGGAGCACTGTGAAGCCTGCATATATGGGAAACAAGCCAGACAACCGTTCAAGAGCTCTGGGTTAATCAAAACTAAGAAAAAATTAGATCTAATTCACTCAGATCTGTGTGGACCTATGCAAAATTTATCCTTAGGCGGGATGAAGTATTTAATCACTTTTATTGATGATTATACAAGATACACATGGGTCTACTTCATGGAGAGAAAGGAAGAAGCTCTGTCTAAGCTCAGGGAGTTTAAAGCTATGGTGGAGAGAGAAACTGGGGAAAAAATCAAGAAAATACGCTCTGACAATGGTGGAGAATATACCTCAAAACTCTTCATCCACTTCTGCAAAATTCATGGGATAAAGCAAGAGACTACTGTACCATACTCCCCACAGCAAAATGGAGTAGCAGAACGAGCTAACAGATCAATAATTGATATGGCAAGATCTATGATCCATGATCAAAAATTATCCTATGATTTTTGGGCGGAATCAGTTGCCACTGCTGTATATCTTAAAAATAGGAGTTATAACAGAATACTTCGTGATTCTACTCCATTTGAAGCATGGTATGGATACAGACCAAGTGCAGAACATCTAAGAATATTTTGGGTGTACAGCATATGCCAAAAAACTGGCCGGAAATCAGTCAAAATTTGAGCCAAGAAGTGTAAAATGCATATTTTTGGGCTACTGCAATGAGAGTAAGGCATACAGACTCTACAATACCGAAGCAAAGAAGCTGATCAAGTCCAGGGATGTGTTGTTTGATGAAAATTCAAAATTTTCACAAAAAATGACATCAGATGATGACGAAAATTTGATCTCAAGTCCACCAATTGTCAGGATTGAATCAGAGCAAAACAATGAAAATTTTTTCACTCCAGAGGACTCTACAACCGTGGTTCAGCCAGAATCAGTGCCCAGGAATATCCCAGAAGTGATCATTCCAGTATCAAATGCCCGGAGATCCAATCGGACAAGAAATAGCCCAAATTACTATATCAATGAGGGTACAAACTTAGCCTATGCCTATTCAGTCCATGTTGATGAACCCCAGACTGTAAAAGAGGCCCTAAATAGTCCTCAGACGAAGTTTTGGAGATCTGCAATGACTGAGGAATATCAGGCACTGATGGAAAATCAAACTTGGGACTTAGTCAAATTACCAATCAACCGAAAATCAATTGGATGCAGATGGGTCTTCAAGACAAAATACAAGGCTGATGGTACAATTGAAAGATACAAAGCAAGACTTGTAGCCAAAGGATACTCTCAAACAAAAGGACTTGACTATACTGAGACCTTTGCACCGGTAGCCAAGTTTAATTCCATCAGATTAATATTGGCTATTGCAGCCAAATATAAGTTTTTTATTCATCAAATGGATGTAAAAACTGCATTTTTGAATGGAGAACTTGATGAGGACGTGTATATGGACCAGCCTGATGGGTTTGTGGACCAAGATAAACCCCATTTGGTCTGCAAGCTTAAAAAGTCACTATATGGTCTCAAACAATCACCGAGAGCCTGGAATTGCAAGATAGATTCTTATTTGGAATCTTTGAGTTTCAAAAGGAGTAATGCTGACTATAGTATATACTATAAGCCAGATAGAGCAAATCCAGTTCTATTAGCTCTATATGTGGATGATCTTATTATAGCCGCCAATAACCTAGAAACATTGGAAGAGACTAAATCCAGCCTATCTAAGGAGTTCAAGATGTCCGATCTAGGAGAACTTAGTTACTACTTAGGGATTAAGTTCTCCATAGACAGAAGTACCCAGACTATTACCCTAAGCCAATCCAAGTATATTCAAGATATACTAAAGAAGTACAAAATGGAAGACTGCAAACCGGCAGCTACCCCAATGGAGACAAACCTTAACTTGGTCAAAACTCAACCAAATCAAGAGAGCTTGGTGCCATCTGAAAGCCCTGACTTTCCTTATCAATCTATGGTCGGCAGTCTGATGTATATCATGCTTGGAACACGTCCAGATATCTCATATTCAGTGGGAGTTGTCAGCCAACATAATCAGAATTATGGATCTGATCATATTGCAGCAGTTAAGCGGATTTTTAGATACCTAAAAGGAACTGCTGATATCTGCTTAAGATACACTTATAAGGATTCAGAACAGGATCTTGTGGGATACTCTGATGCTGATTGGGGACGAAATTTAGAAGACAGAAGATCCACCACAGGATATACCTTTCTTTACTGTAAAGGAGCCATTTCATGGAATTCAAGAAAGCAACCAACCGTAGCACTTTCTACTACAGAGGCAGAGTATATGGCAGCCTGTGAAGCTACAAAAGAAGCAATGTGGTTAAGAAAGCTCTTTACAGATTTAGGCCTATGTCAAAAAACGCCTATTACTTTATTTCAAGATAATCAAGGATGTATACAATTAGGTAGAAATCCAACTTTTCATGCTAGAACCAAGCACATAGATATTAGACATCATTTCATACGTGAAGCTATAGAGAATAACTTAGTTAGCTTAGTTTACTGTCCTACAGATGAAATGATTGCAGACATATTTACCAAACCATTAGCTAGAGACAAGTTTGAATATCTTAGGTCAAAATTAGGACTAGTCAGTATGAACATTTAGCTGAGTGGGAGTGTTGTAAAAATTCGTATTTTCCACCTAAATATTCACCTAACTTAGTCACTTAGAGCATCACCTTCAAATCCTAGAGAATACTGACCAAATTCCTTGTCGGGATTTACTTAGAATATTTTCACCAAAATACCAGGTACCCAGAACATGAAAATTCTCAAAGTTGTCCAAACAGCCCCAAACTTTGCACACATGTTCTTGGGACCTTCCTTAACCTATTCTACATGTTTGTAATGCCAAGACCATGTAAAAGTATAAATACTACTTTTACATTCAATAAATCATTAAGTGAAAACCACATAATCTACTTGTTCTCCAAATCACTTCCAATATCTCCAAGACTCTTACAACATTATCTAGGAGAACGCAGTTACTACTTAGGGATTAAGTTCTCCATAGACAGAAGTACCCAGACTATCACCCTATGTCAATCCAAGTATATTCAAGACATACTAAAGAAGTATCAAATGAAAGACTGTAAACCAGCAGCTACCTCAATGGAGACAAACCTTAACTTGTCAAAACTCAACCAACTCAAGAGAGCTTAGTGCAATCTGAAAGCCCTGACTTTCCTTATCAATTGATGGTTGACTGTCTAAAGTATATCATGCATGGAACATGTACAGATATCTCATATTCAGTGGGAGTTGTAAGCCAGTGTAATCAGAACTATGGATCTGATCATATTGCAGCTGTTAAGCAGATTTTTAGATATCAAAAAGGAACTGCTGATATCTGCTTAAGATACACTTATAGGGAATCAGAGTGGGAACTTGTAGTATACTCTGATGCTGATTGGGGACAAAATTTAGAAGATAGAAGAACTACCACAGGATACACCTCACTTCACTGTAAAGGAGCAATTTCATGGAATTCACAAAGTAACCAACTGTGGCACCTTCTACCACAGAGGCAGAGTACATGACAGCCTGTGAAGCTACCAAAGAGGCAATATGGTTAAGAAAGCTTTTTACAGATTTAGGCCTATGTCAAAAACACCTATTACTTTATTTCATGATAATCAAGGATGCATACAATAGACTTGTTCCATTGTGCTGTTGCTCATAGTGCCAGAAAGTGCTGTATATTTTGTTATTACTTGATATTTTAGGGTCATATGCATGTCAATTTTGATCCCAAATTGGCACTGTATGGCACCATCCGGCACTCTGTGGCATGATCAGGCACCATCTGGCATGCTATGGCACTATTAGGCACTATGATCAGCTGGAATGATGGAACAAGTCTAATTAGGTAGAAATCCAACTTTTCATGCTGGAGCTCAGCACATAGATACCAAACATCATTTCATAGGTGAAGCTATAGAGAATAACTTAGTTAGCTTAGTTTACTGCCGTTCAAATGAGATGATTGCAGACATATTTGTTGTAAGAGTCTTGGAGATATTGGAAGTGATTGGGAGGACAAGTAGATTATGTGGTTTTCACTTAATAACTTAATCAGTGTAAAAGTAGTTTTATACTTCTACATGGTATTGGCATAACAAACATGTAGAATAGGTTAAGGAAGGTCCCAAGAACATGTGTGCCAGGTTTGGAGTTGTTTGGACAACTTTGAGAATATTCATGATCTGGGTACCTGGTATTTTGGTGAAAATATTCTAAATAAATCCCAACAAGAAATCTGGTCAGTATTCTCTAGGATTTGAAGGTATTGATCTAAGAGACCAAGTTAGGTGAGTATTTAGGTGGAATTACAGATTTTTACAAAGCTCCCACTTAGCTATATGTTGATGCTGACTAGTCCTAATTTTGACCTAAGATGTACAAACTTGTGTCTAGCTAATGGTTTGATAAATATATCTGCAATCATTTCATCTGAGGGACAGTAAGCTAAGCTAACTAAGTTATTCTCTATAGCTTCACCTATGAAATGAAGCTCAGTATCTATGTGCTGAGCTCCAGCATGAAAAGTTGGATTTCTACCTAATTGTATAAATCCTTGATTATCATGAAATAAAGTAATAGGTGTTTTTGACATAGACCTAAATTTATAAAAGGCTTTCTTAGCCACATTGCTTCTTTTGTAGCTTCACAGGCTGCCATGTACTCTGCCTCTGTGGTAGAAGGTGCCACAGTTGGTTACTTTGTGAATTCCATGAAATTGCTCCTTTACAGTGAAGTAAGGTGTATCCTGTGGTAGTTCTTCTGTCTTCTAAGTTTTGTCCCCAATCTGCATCAGAGTATCCCACAAGATCCTGTTCTGAATCCTTATAAGTGTATCTTAAGCAGATATCAGCAGTTCCTTTTAGGTATCTAAAAATCCGCTTAACTGCTGCAATACAATCAGATCCATAGTTCTGATTATGTTGGCTGACAACTCCCACTGAATATGAAATATCTGGATGTGTTCCAAGCATGATATACATCAGAATGCAGACCATAGATTGATAAGGAAAGTCAGGGCTTTCAGATGCACCAAGCTCTCTTGAGTTGGTTAAGATTTGACCAAGTTAAGATTTGTCTCCATTGGGGTAGCAGGTGGTTTAGAGTCTTCCATTTGGTACTTCTTTAGTATATCTTGAATATACTTGGATCAGCATAGGGTTATATTCCGGGTGCTTCTGTCTATGGAGAACTTAATCCCTAAGTAGTAGCTGAGTTCTCCTAGATCAGACATCTTGAACTCCTTAGATAGGCTGGATTTAGTCTCTTCCAATGTTGCTAGGTTATGGTGGCTATAATAAGATCATCCACATATAGAGCTAATAGAACTGGATTTGCTCTATCTGGATTATAGTATATACTATAGTCAGCATTACTTCTTTTGAAACTCAAAGATTCCAAACAAGAATCTATCTTGCAATTCCAGGCTCTTGGTGATTGTCTGAGACCATATAGTGCCTTTTTAAGCTTGCAGACCAAATGGGGATTATCTTGGTCATCAAACCCATCAGGCTGGTTCTTATACATGTCCTCAGCAAGTTCTCCATGCAAGAATACTGCTTTACATCCATTTGATGAATAAAAAACTTATATTTGGCTGCAATAGCCAAAATTAATATGATGGAATTAAACTTGGCTACCAGTGCAAAGGTTGCAGTATAGTCAAGTCCTTTTGTCTGAGAGTATCATTTGGCCACAAGTCTTGCTTTGTATCTTCAATTGTACTATTAGCCTTGTATTTTGTCCTGAAGACCCATCTGCATCCAATTGATTTTTGGTTGATTGGTAACTTGACCAAGTCCCAGGTTTGATTTTCCATCTGGGCCTGATATTCCTCAGTCATTGCCAGTCTCCAAAACTCCATCTGAGGGCTATTTAGGGCCTCTTTTACAGTCTGGGGCTCATCAATATGGACTGAATTGGCATAGGCTAGGTTTGTACCCTCATTGATGTAGTAATTTGGGCTATTTCTTGTCCAATTAGATCTCCAGGCATTTGATACTGGAATGATCACTTCTGAGATACTCCTGGGCACTGAATCTGGCTGAACTATGGTTGTAGAGTCCTTTGGAGTGAAAAATATTTCAATGTTTTGCTCTGATTCAATTCTGACAATTGGTAGACTGGAGAACAGATTTTTATCATCATCTGATGTCATTTTTTGTGAAAATTTTGAATATTCATCAAACAACACATCCCTGGACGTGATTAGCTTCTTTGCTTTGGTATTGTAGAGTCTATTTACTTTACTCTCATTGCAGCAGCCCAAAAATATGCATTTACACTCTTTGGCTCAAATTTTTACTGATTTCAGGACAGTTTCTTGGCATATGCTGTACACCCAAATATTATTAGATGTTCTGCACTTAGTCTGTATCCATATCATGCTTCAAATGGAGTAGAATCACAAAGTATTCTGTTATAACTCCTATTTTTAAGATATACAGCAGTGGCAACTGATTCCGCCCAAAAATCACAGGATAGTTTTTGATCATGGATCATAGATCTTGCCATACCAATTATTGATCTGCTGGCATGTTCTGCTACTCCATTTTGCTGTGGGGAATATGGTACAGTAGTCTCTTGCTTTATCCCTTCAATTTTGCAGAAGTGGATGAAGAGTTTTGAGGTATATTCTGCACCATTGTCAGAGCATATTTCTTGATTTTTTTGCCGGTTTCTCTCTCCGTGATGGCTTTTAACTACCTGAACTTAGACAGAGCTTCTTCCTTTCTCTCCATGACTTAGACCCATGTGTATCTTGTATAACCATCAATAAAAGCAATTAAATACTTCATCCTGCCTAAGGATAAATATTTCATAGGTCCACACAGATCTGAGTGAATTAGATCTAGTTTTTTCTTAATTTTGATTAACCCAGAGTTCTTGAAAGGTTGTCTGGCTTGTTTCCCATATATGCAGGCTTCACAATGCTCCAAATTAGCTGGGGGATCAATTTTTACTCCCAAAATTAGCTGATCTTTGATCATTTTTCACAAATAGTCAAAATCAACACAACCAAATCTCCAGAGCCAAAGCATTGGTGTTACTTCATTCAATTTACTTATATTGGATTCCAAATATGATGGAATATAAGTCAACTGGTATAGATTCTGATCTCTGATACCCAAAGCAATATGGGCACCATTTTGATCAGTGATCTTGCATTTAGAATTGTCAAAGCTGAAACTAAGTCCTTCTGCAGTGGCCTTGCTCACAGATAGTAGGTTCTTGGCTATTTCTGGTACATAGAGTACTTCTTTGAAAGTCAGTGTATGGCTTCCTTCACCGCCTCCTAGTCTTACTTGGATAGTACCTACTCCCACTGCATCAAGTGTTCTGTTGTCACACATGAAAACCTTCTTAATTGGAATTTCTTGTTATTGGGTAAAAAGTTCTTTTTGGTGTGTAAAGTGTTGAGATGCTTCACAGTCAATATACCACATCTGAGAATCCCTGTTTGTGGTCATTTCTAGTGCAGATAGGAATAGTCTATCTTTGGTTATTGCAGCATTTCCATATTCAGGCTTCTTTTGCTGATTATCTTTCTATTTGAGGCCCTGGTCTGATGTGTGTCCTTTCCTTTTGCAGTAGTTACAAAACAGGTTGCTGTTGCCTTTGTAGGGTCTTGGATACCTCCAATGTTGATTTTCATTGCTTATTAAAGCATTTTCATCTTCATTCTTATTGGTGCAGCAGTGGGGTGACAGTGACACCCACTGACAGATGTGCTCATTCTCATATTTTCTACTTCCCTATGTCTCTACTACCCTTATTTCAGTTTTAACCCATTTGTCTTACCTGATCAGTACTATCCCATAAGCTGGTTGACTCTCACACCTGATTACCTTATTGCATAAGTTATCCCTCACTTTATGTGAGACTACTAGCAGTGAGTGCTCCTATATTAGGCAGGTACCTGCACCAGTACCCATGACACATGATGAACCTGTGTAATCATCCCTACCATTTCCATACCATATATGGTATCCCTAAGTTACATAGGTTTCAGGGTACTGATTTCTGATTGGTTGGATGTGCTGTGCCTCTTAGAAACTTCTGGCACCTACTTAGAACATTCTTAGGTCATTGTGATGTCATCAAGATTTCTATTGATATCTGGAACCTTTGGCAACACCATGATTAGTAATCACTTAGCCAGTAAGAAAAGTTTACAAGGGAGGCTATCCCTCACCTGTTGCTACCTGAACTTTGAACCCCAGACCACACAACATTCCCAGGAAACCACACTGACAGCCAACTGACCTTGGAGGCACTACTTGTGAGGAATACTCTGAGTAGGTATCTTTTATTATATTTGAATCTTTCCCAAGTTTGTTCTTGTACAGGCAAAGATACTTTTCATTCTTTGTAACTATTGACCACAGCTGCATTCTTATCAAGTCCTTGCTGGTGGAGTTTACAGTTGTTTTGACTTTGGAAGCTTTAGTACATTGCCATCTCAAAGGATGCTGAACCCAGCACATACTTTTGTTAAGATGCCAACCAAGTAAGGGATTTTAGCTCAATAGTTTTCACTTGACAAGCTTGTGGCTTTATTCCCCATCACATTAGATTAGAGACAGAACCCAAGTATTCCTAGCAAACTTTTGCCAGAGATTATTGCACCCAGTGAGCACCCCACACACAAAACACTTGAGAAGTGTTGGATGTATCTCTCCCTTGGACTTATACACCACCACAGTGCTTTATTTTCTTAATTCTTCAACCAGGAGCCTTCTAAATAAGTAATTTCAGGCCAAATCTTCAGTTCTAGACTCTAGGGCTGATACAAGGCCCTGAGACTTGTCTGTCAGGCTATTCAGGATGGTAACTATCACATCCTCATCAGTAGTTGGTACGCCCACAGATTCCATCTCATCTACCAGCATGGTAGTTCTGTTAGTTAGATTTTTCATTTCTTCTCCTGGCAGCATCTTTGTAGCAAAGAATTTTTGCCGCAGATACATTTTCTTAGCAGCTGAACATGACTGGTAGGTGTCTTCAATGCCTTCCAGGCATTCTTTGCTGTTTTTGCTCTTGAGCATTGAATTAGCAATTTGTCTTTAACATTAATGCAAATGCAGTTAAAGGCACTTTGTTCTTTCTTCTGGTACTTTAAGGCTTCCTCTTCCACATTTTTAGGAGGGCATTCTTCTCCCATGACAGTATCTCAAAGGCCTCTTTCTTTTAGCAGCAGCTTTCCCTTCACCTTCCACACTTGGTAGTAAGATCTATCCAACTTTTTGGC
Source organism: Basidiobolus meristosporus CBS 931.73 (assembly GCA_002104905.1). Classification (NCBI taxonomy): domain Eukaryota; kingdom Fungi; phylum Basidiobolomycota; class Basidiobolomycetes; order Basidiobolales; family Basidiobolaceae; genus Basidiobolus; species Basidiobolus meristosporus. The sequence goes on from MCFE01000780.1 coordinate 15,258, forward strand.
AGAGGGGAAAATTCCAGTAATAACAGTAGTAGACATTCCAGAGAGTGACAGCTCAGGGTTCATAGCCGGTTGTAAGAGTCTTGGAGATATTGGAAGTGATTGGGAGGACAAGTAGATTATGTGGTTTGAGTATGACCACAAACAAGGATCCTCAGACTCTGCAGCATTGCAACAGTTTACACACCAAAAGGAACTTCTTACCCAATGTTAAGAAATTCCAAGATGATTTTCATGGGTGAATATAGAACACTGGACATAATTAATGAGGGAGCTATCCAAGTAAGCCTCAGAAGTAGTGAAGGAAGCTGCACACTCACCTTCAAAGGAGTACTTTATGCTCCAAAAGCAGTAAAGTGCCTACTATCTGTAAACAAGGCCACAGCAGAAGGACTCAGCTTCAGTTTTAACACTTCTGAATGTAGAATCACGGATCAAAATGGTGCCCATAAAGCTTTGGGTATCAGAGGTCAGAGAATATACAAGTTGACTTATATTCCATTGTATATGGGACCTAATGCTAGTAACATAAATAAAGAAATACTAATGCTTTGGCACAGGAGATTTGAGAGCATCAATATTGATTATTTGCATAAGATTATCAAGGATCAACTGATTTCTGGAGTAAAGCTTGATCCCCCCGCAAATTTGGAGCACTTTGAATTCCACATATATGGCAAACAAGCCAGGTATTTACTGAAGAGCTCTGGTATAATCAAACCAGAATAAAATTAGATCTAATTCACTCAGATCCGTGTAGACCTATGCAAATTTATCCCACAGCAGGATAGAATTGTTAATCACTTCAATTGATAATTAAATAAGATATATATGGGTCTACTTTATGCAAAGAAAGGAAGAGGCCTTGTAGAAGCTAAGGAAGATCTAAAAAATGGTCGAGAGAGAAACTGGTGAAAAGAATCAAGAAAATATGCTCAGACAATGTTGGAGAATAGACCTCAAAACTCTTCATCCACTACTGCAAAGTTAACATGATTAAGCAAGAGACTGATGTACCATACTCCCCACAGCAAAATGGTGTGTCAGAATGTGCAAGCAGATTGACTATTGATATGGCCAAAGTCATGACTTATGATTAATATTATTGTATGATTTTGAGTGGAATTAGTTGCTATAGCTATATATCTCAAAAATAGGAGCTACAGCAGAATAGCTTGTGAATCAACACCACTTGATGCATGGTATGAACACTGACCAAGTGCAGATCATCTAAAAATACCAGGATGCACAGCACATGCCAAGAAACTGTTCAAAAATGAGTCAAAATTTGAGTCAATAAGTGTAGAATGCTTATTTTTAGGCTATTCCAACACCAGAGCAAAGAAGCTGATCAGGTCAAGGGATGTGTTGTTTGGTGAGTTTTTAAATTCCACACAAAATAACATCTGTTGATGACAAAAATCTGATATCAAGTCTGCCAATAGTCAAAATTGAGCCAGAGCAAAATAAAGAAATTAATTTACTCCAGAGGACTCCACAACCATGGCTCAGCCTAAATCAGTGCCCAGGAGTATCCTCCAGATGATTTCCTCAGTATGAGATGGCATGATGTCCAACTGAACCAGAAATAGCCCAAATCTTGATATCAATCAGGGTTCAAACTTATCATATGCCTATTCATTTGATATTGATTAGCCACAGACTGTCAAAGAGGCCAGAAACAGCCCTCTAACAAGCTTTTGGAGATCTGCAATCACTGAGGAACCATAAGCCCTGATGGAAAATCAAACTTGGGACTTAGTCATATTCCTCAACAACCAAAAATTAATTGGATGCAAATGTGTCTTCAAGACAAAGTACAAGGCTGAAATTACAGTTGAAAGACACAACAAAAAACTTGTGGCCAAAGAATACTCTCAAACAAAAGAATTGGACCATATTGAAACCTTTGCACCAGTCACCAAGTCTAACTCCATCAGACTAATACTGGATATTGCAGCCAAAAATACGTCTTTTATTCAACAAATGGATGTAGATACAGCATTTTTGAATGGAGAACTTGATGAGGACCAGAACATGAATCTGCCTGATGGCATTTTGACCAAGATAACTACCATTTGGTCTGCAAGCTTAAAAAGTCTCTATATGGTCTCCAACAGTCCCATTGAGCCAGGTTCTAGCATTAACCACTTGCTTCTTTGAATCCAGGATAATGCATATGGAAGGGATGAAGAACATTCTGTTTAGCCATGAGATCCCAAAGATCCCATGGTAGGCTGGCCTTAACATGACTACATGCTAGACTACTTGTAGCCCCCTGAATAGTAACTCACTCTGCATCATCACACTCCATGCTTTCATAGATCTTCAGTGTATTCTGACTTTAAGGCTTCAATACAAAGACTACAGTTGCTCCCTCCCATGTTGCAATAGGTTTCTCTGTGGGCTTCATCATTGGACACTGCTGTTGTGCTTCAAGCACTTTACAGTGCTCCTCTGTTGTTACATCTGGAAATGGCTTTATTCCAGTTGATGATATTGAGGCACTTGATCTCCATCTTTACAGCAAAGTTCCAGCATTCTCTCCCTGGGATGTTGATTGCTGTATAGACTTGTTCCATCATACTGCGGCAGGGTGTGTGGCGTTGTGGTGGTGTATAGGTCCAAGGAAGAAACACGTCCAACACTTCTCAAGTGTTTTGTGTGTGGGGTGTTCACTGGGTGCAATAACCTCTGGCAAAAGCTTGCTAGGAATACTTGGGTTCTGTCTCTAATCTAATGTGATGGGGAATAAAGCCACAAGCTTGTCAAGGGAAAACTATTGAGCTACAATCCCCAACTTAGTTGGTGTCTTAACAAAAGTATGTGCTGGGTTCAGCATCCTTTGAGATGACAATGTACTAAAGCTTCCAAAGTCAAAACAACTGTAAATTCCACCAGCAGGGGCTTGATAAGAATGCAGCTGTGGTCAATAGTTACAAAGAATGAAAAGTATCTTTGCCTGTACAAGAACAAACTTGGGAAAGAATCAAATATAATAAATGATACCTACTCAGAGTATTCCTCACAAGTAGTGCCTCCAAGGTCAGTTGGCTGTCAGCAAGGTTTCCTGAGATTGTCCTGTGGTCTGGGGTTGGAAGTTCAGGTAGCAGCAGGTAGCAGTGATCACACTAATCAACAAGTTGGTATATTGATAAAAGGGATGATGATTTATTGTTGAGGGATAGCCTCCCTTATATACTTTTCTTACTGGCTCAGTGATTGCTAATCATGGTGTTCCAGAAGGTTCCGGATATCAAACAGAAGTCTTAATGACATCAGAATGACCTAAGAATGTTCTAAGAAGGTGCCAGAAGGTTCTAAGAGGCACAGCACATCCAACCAATCAGGAATCAGTATTCTGAGACCTCTGTAACATAGGGATACCATATATGGTATGGAAATGGTAGGGATGGTGACACAGGTTGATCATGTGTCATGGGTTCTGGCGTGGGTACTTGCCTTTTATAGAAGCACTTATAGCGAGTAATCTTACATAAAGTGAGGGATAACTTATGCAACAAGGTAAGCAGGTGTGATAGTCAACCGGCTTATGGGATAGTACTGACTGGGTAAGACAAATGGGATAAAACTAAAATAAGTGTAGTAGAGATATAGGAAAGTAGAAAATAAGGGAATGAGCACATCTGTCAGTGGGTGTCACTGTCACCCCACTACAGTGTGATCTGCAGTCTCCAAGAACAATTGGGCACAATATCAAAGCTACCAATAGGCAGGATTGCTCTTGGACAATTTTGCACCATGTGGGATGCTCTTGCACATTATGGCACAATCTGACACAATGAGGTTAGCATGTATGATTGCACCCACTTGCAATGCTGGCATCATGTGCGCAATTGGATACCACTATTATGGTAGGTAAAATCCGGTATTTGAATATGTTTCTTTACTTTAAATGGAAATCAATGCGTATCACACTATAAACTACACTGATACTTACCAATTTAGTTACCATCACTCCAATTGGATGGTATCTCAGTGGTTAATTGGTCCAAAAGTAACCTGAAGCTTTCAGCCCCCAATTGGCTCTTTGACCAATATACAAGCTACCTGATTTGCCATCAAATATACCATTTGGCTCATTAAGCAAGTAAATCACTGATCCTAGTGATTGGACAAGGTGTCATAGCCAGCATGCAACTGAATGTATGGGTGCAAATCAGATCAAATGGCTGCACTGGTCCCACAGATGATGTATACATATGCAGGGTGTTTATTTAAAGGGGCCCTGTCTCAAGTGTGAGACAATCTTGATATTGCTTATATCAAAAATTTAGTGATCACTGATTTGCAATGGCTTGATGCAGACTGCAAAAAAAATGCATTGTTTGATTCATTACAAATAATAGTATCATCACCTTCTCCTAGGCTTTTTTATCACAGGTATTACTACTGAAGCATTTAGTAGTGATTCACTTTGCACACCTAAACTACTTTCTTGTTGACAATCCTCTTGGCTACTTGTGTATTTGTAGTAAGTATTTTGCCTCAAAGCTGATGAGTGCAATGCTGCAGCTTGGCTGTGCTGAATTGCTCCAGATGATGCAACTGAGCCAGCCTGCAGTGCTACGTGCTGATGTGTTCTTTTACTTGCCAAAGGCTCTGGTGGTGGAGGCACTTCATTTGGGTCATCATCAGTCAGTTCACCAGAAGAAACTTGCTGATGGTCAGGTGCAATGGCACATGCAAACGCAAATAGATGTGCTGGCATGGCCCTTGGCTGAGTTTGATGTGATGCGGCTTGCTGACGTGACTTGGCTTGCTCCAATGGACTTGTGTCTTTTTGAGCAGTTTGGTGGGTTGTGGTGGTTTTGCTCTGAAGCATGTCTGTTGACCCAATATGTGATGAGTCAATGTGGGGTGCTCTTGTGAAGGGTTTTGGCTTAATTTAGACTGACATGTGCTGGTATACTGAAGTTGCAAGGCATGCTGGCGCAATCTAGACAATGTTGCTTGTGGTCAATATTCTTCCTCTTGAAGCTCACCTTCTGATTCCTCAAGGTATTCACTTACCCTCTGTCTAATACTTTGCAACTGTTGCCTGGATGAGTCCTGTGTATATTGCTCTCAGAAGCCCCTTAGCTCTACTAATATATCATGTAATACATTAGCCATTTGAGGCAAAAACAAAGCAATAGTTGTCTTCATAAGAATTGAGGGTGCAGCTATTCATGTAATACTCCTGTGAGGAAGATAAGTTGCCAAGGAAGGCAATAAGTCAACTACAGCCCCATGTCCCGCATTGTAGACAGAATGAAGACCTCACTGACAGCCAAAGCTACACCATCAAGAAATAGGAGACTATTGCAATGCCTACACTGGAGATTCAGAACAATGATAGGCACACTAATAGGTTGCAGCGCTTCTTCAAGAGTAGAGCCTAAGAAAGTGCACTTGAATGTTGTAAGGATTTATTGCAAAGACTAGCAGATGGGGCACCAAACCTTGCAGTACATGCTGAAGACTAGGACAAGTGGGAACCAGTGAATAAACAATGTCACAATGCTGCAGGGTTCCTGCCAAAATAACAGAAAAAGGGCATTATGGCAAGCACATTTTTTAACGGCAGATTTTAGTGGAGTTACTTGTTGAGTGCAAGGTTCTTCATAAAATTAGATTCACCAGGAGATATGCCTTTATTAATTGCAAAGGAGTGATTACATGGAGTCAAAGAGAGCTATATACCCTGAGAAAAATAAACTAATTAAAGACCAGCTAATTATCATCACACTTTCAGCCAAACTCCAAGTATCTCCAAACTGATAACTCTCAATATCTCAGGTTCTAACAATTGGGCAGACAAGCAGGCACATTTTCTAAGAGAGTAATAGCTCAACTAGTATTCATACCAAATTTGGTAACTAGACACTCCGTGCTTCCATCAAAAGTTGCATCAAAAATTTGAATAAAAAACACTAGCAGAATACCAGCTTAGTACCATCAGGACATCAGCAGAATATTGTCAGAAAACCAGATGAGTTCCAAGTTTGAAATTTATTTTAGGGATAGTATAGTGTTATGATCTACCACTTGAATGTTTAAGTTAGATTAGTTTTTAGTCAAATCAATTAGTATATGTTTAGGTTATCAGTATATCAGTATTACCTATCAAATCAGTAGCATTAGTCAGCAAATGAATCAGCAGATCCTTATCAGACAGAAATAGATATATTAAGTAGAATCTTATTGGGTGATGATGATGCAATCAAATGAGTCATCAGCCACAACCTATATTAGGAAATACAATTAGTCAGCAATTGATCCGGCAAAATGTATATAAGGAGCTGCTGGAACCTCAATAAATATCAGTTCAAGTTTTAGTGTATACAAAACTAGCTAAACTCCCTATTCCTCTACAACTCTTGTACCAAGACTTATAACAATAGCACTCTACACTGCATTGGGAATATACATGGCAGCATGTCTGGATACAACAAAAGCAATGTGGTACCATATCAAAACTGAAATAGGCCTGTGGGTGAATATGATCCAATCAGCTGTTGGAAACTCATTATGAGGATGCCACAATGCTGGCAACTTGGTTTTATTGACCATTTTCACAATATTACAATGTGATTGTGACAATGCTTTGCTGATTTTACTGCTGAAGGTTAAAAACTTGATGAGGCCTGAATTGTCTTTTGGTGGGATTTGAACAGCAATGTAACCATCTCAATGTGGTCAACATCTATTTGAGTGGACCCAGCTGGCTAGTACATAATAAAGCCACATGTGGAAAAGTATTTGACCATGTTCCAGCAGACTTGATGCAGACTTTTGTTGGCATGAAAAAAAGAGTACCACTTCTGATCTTCTGCTTGAGTATCTAAGTTAGATCAGTCTCCAGTTGAATCATTTAATTTTATACTCAGCCTATTAGAATATTAGTGTTATCTATCAAATTAGTAGTATCAGTCTGCAGATGAATCAGCAGATCTTTATCAGACCAAATTTGATATATTATGCAAGATCTAACTGAGTGATGATGATGCAATCAAATGAGTCATCAGCCACAGCCTATATTAGCAAATATAATTAGATTGCACTCGATCTGGAAAGAAGTATATAAGAAGCTGCTGGAACTTTAATAAAAATCAGTTCAAGTTCTAGTGAGTACAATACAAGCTAAACTCCCTATTCCTCTTCAACTCTTTTATCAAGACTTGTGGCATTAGCAGCAGCAATAACCTGAAACCTCCCCCCTGAAGAAAAAAGAGGCCTCCCTCAAGATGTTAGAAAACCAAGAATGCAAGAATGCTATGCTGCAAATCCTGGTCCAACAGCAACAGTTACACCAGATCCTCAGCCAGCAGCAACAGGGAATGACTTCCATGGCCCAGAACCAGCAAAACCTTGCCAAGAGCACCCTTAGTGTGAAGGTCAACTGGCACCATGCTTGAGTCAATAAAAACCTGGGAACCTGGCTCTTTCAGATTAGTGAAGCTTTCAAGTTTGATGGAAATGCTCCAGAAAGCAAGTTATATTATGCAGCCTCTTACCTGGCAGATGCAGCTTTACAGCTGTATCACAACAATATCAGGTTAGCCACTATGGTGGGACACTCTACCATCTCTATATGGAATGTGAATGTGTTGCAAATTCAAGATACCTTGGACCTCCCCATGAGCGGATACTACCAACAAGGAAGCTGAAGACACTCAGACAGAAAGGAATGGTTTAACAATATATCCATAAGCATAGATGTCTACTTGGACAAATTGAGTGAAGGACCACTTTGATCAAGCTGAATACTTTTTTGATGGTATGACAGAAAGAACTTGCAACAAAGTAAATTATCAAAGATCTCAGACTATTGTAGATGCCATCAAGATTGCCATTGACTATGCCTCAGCTGTATTTGGAGTTGGAAAGCCTACAATGACTACTCAGCAAGGCTTTAATTGCATTCAAGGAAGATAATCCAAAGCAGTGCCAACGGAAGTAGATGCTATGCAGAAGAATCCCACCTCAGAAGAATGTAAGAAGAAACAACTTTGCTTTTATTGCCACCAGCAGGATATATTGCAAAGTACTGCACTCAAAGATGAAGTGAACACCAGTCATCAAGAACCTTCAACCACATGAAGCTATTGAGCACAATAACATGAAGTATGAGCTTAAACAAGACTCAGAACTGACCTTCTGTATGATAGAAGACAACAATTCCCAAATGACCTCAAAATCAGGATAGTTATTAAATGTCAATATAGCAATCAATGGCATACCTGCCAAGATCATGATCAACTCAGGGGCATCACATGAGTACATGCCAGTGCAATTTGCCTTCAAGCTGGAATCAACTTGGAGCCCACCAACTCAACTTCTGTTTCAGCAGTTGATGAGAGCTTTCACATAACCTTACATATTACTGGGCCAGTAAGAATGAAGATCAGCAACCATGAAGAAATCCTACAGGCATATACATTTTGGAGCTGCAAGTGCACCCTTGTACTCAAAAAACCTGCTTTTTTGTTGTAATCCATCAATCAACAGGAGGACCCATGCAACTTGGATCCAGAAGTACAACAAGACCCATTGGCCACTATTTGCCAGACAGGACTTCAACTTGGTCAATTCCAGTGTATATGAAACAAGTGAATCTAACAAGACACAACTCTGTTGCAAACTTAGAAAAAGTACCAAAATGTTCTCCCTGGCAGTATAACAGGAGGATTCCTCTGTTTCAGCTCCCCCAATGTTCAAGACTCTTTGGAAGAAATGTTCAGATGTGTTTCCAGATGAACCTGTAAGTCTACAACCAGTCCAAGAATATGGGTCACGCCATTTACACAGGAGATAGCCCTATGGTTAGTAATACAACTTACAGAATGAGCTTATTAGACTGGGAGAGATGAATAAACAAATAGCTCAGTTATTGGAGCAAGGATATATCAGACCCAACAAGTCACCCTGGGGAGCACCTGCACCTTTTGTGAAAAAGAAGGATGGAAAAATTAGGATGTGCATTGGCTACAGAGCCCTCAGCTCAGTTACTGTAAAGAACAAGAACCCCATACCTTAGATTGATGAGCTTTTGGACCAACTCAATCAAGCTGTCATATACAGCAAGTTTGACCTCATGTGAGGATACAACTAGATTAGGGTGAAACCAGAAAACATCCCTAAGACAGCATTCAGGACTAGATATGGACACTAGAACTACTTAGTCATGAGTTTTGGCCTTACTAATGCTCCTGCAACATATATGACCATGATGAAAACCATCTTCCAGTAGTACTTAGACCAGTTTGTGGTAACCTACCTAAATGACACATTAATAAACAGCAAGATAGAAGTGGAACACTTGGTGCACATTCAGAAGGTCTTAAAGAAGCTTAGAGAACAAGCTATTTGGCAAGCCAGGAAAATGTGAATTCCTGAAAGAACACCTTAAATACCTGCAACACATATTTACTAATACCAGAGTGCCCTTGGACCTCAAGAAGGCTGAAGTCATCAAGAATCTGAAGCAGCCCCATAGCATATTGGAAATCAGATGATTTCCTGGAATAGTTTCCTACTATTGCAGATTTGTCAAGTCCTTTGCAAGTATTTTTGGCACCTTTAACTGAAATCCTTAAGAAAGATAACACCCTGAAGTGGGACATAGCCTGTGAAACTGCCTTTTTGCTGATTAAGAATAAGCTTGCAATGCTGCCAAGCTTAAGAATCACAGACTTCAGAACAGACTTTACTCTGTGCACAGAGGCTTCAGACTATGTATTCAGTGGAGTACCAAGCCAAGAACATATGGCCAAGGACCACACTGTTGCTTTTGAGTCCAAGAAATAGAACTTGACAGAACAAAACTAGTCACTAGATGAAAAGGAGATGCTGGCCGTAATATACTGCTTTAAGACCTGGAGATGCTTCATTGAAGGAGTCAAGTGTACTATGATGATTGATCTTGCCTCAACTATATATTTACTCAGAAGGTGCTATCCATAAAAATTGCACAATAGAGTGAATACATTTGGCAATTTGACTTAGAGATTGTCTACTGCCCTGGAAACAGCAACATGGTTGCTGATGCCTTATCAAGACTAGAACAAGTTGCACAACTCAACTGGATGTATGAATCAGATTGGCCTAGCTTATTTCCAAAGTACTTGGAAGACCCAGCCATTCATAATGAGGTGGATGAAGAGATCAAGAATATAATCTGGGAGGGAGCCTGCAAATATGTGGTAGAAGATGAAACACTCTACCAAATTGTGGATGAAAGTACTGTTGCCTATTGCCCTTATGTTGCTTCCCTAAAAACTAGTGAAAGCATGCCCTATTTGCCAAATCAACCAAGTCCAACCACAAGAACTACTAAACTCTTTCCCTTTGTGCTTGTAAGACCACTTGAGAGATGGGTAATTGGCTTATTAAAAGACTGCCAACCACCAGGAAATGCAATCAGTGGATCCTTGTAGGAACTGACCATGCACCAAATGGCTAGTAGCTAATGCTGCATCTGTAGCCAGTGAGCAAACAGGTCTAAGTCTCATCTACTACTAGACCCTTATGAAGTTTGGATGCCCTGTAGGAATCTAATAGGATAGATGAGCAAACTCTATTGCAAAGACATTGAAAGCTTTCCTGAAAATGCAGCAGATCAAACATTTGAAACCTTGGCATATTACCCTGGATATAATGGAGCCATCAAGCGGTTTGATGGACTACTTGGAAAAATGCTGACCAAGTATACAAATGGAGCTGCCAGTGAATGGGATAAGTAAATAGACCAAGCACTTTACGCTTCTTCAAGAGCAGAGCTCAACAGTGCATTCCTGAATATTGCAATGATAGACTGCAAAGACTAGCAGATGAGGTACTAAAACTGAGAATATAGGCTGAAGACTAGTATGTATGAGAGTCAGTTAATGAATAATGCCACAAAGCTGGAGGGTTCCTGCCAAAGTGATGGAAAGAGGGTGTTAGGGCAGATATGCTTACTCAATGGCAGATTTCAATGAAGTTAAATGCTGAGTGTGGGTTACACACTCTAGCCCCATATTGGCTTGTACTCATGTAATACAAATTGGGGATTGGCTAAGTTGTCCTGATAAGATTTAGTTACCTGTTGCTTGCAACCTAAACTTGTCTTTCTTTACTAACTACCTACATATTGGTGGTACTTAGCTACTCAATGCCAAATGCATATGTGTTTCCATGGGCACATCTGAGATGTGTATTTTCCAACTGCTCCCTGAAGTTCTGCAGAGGGCAACTCACATATATGACCAAATTGAAGGTAATCTTCTTAAAGGGACTAGAATATGGAAGTACATGAAATTTAACTTGTCATCCTATCTCACTACATATTGACTCTAGAGAAAACTGCCCAAAAGTGAAGCAAGGCCCAATGATATTGGTACACCAAGCAAGATGGAGTAGACAATGAGCACCTGAGTAGCAGAGATGCATACACCCAGCCATATACTCTTAAGGCATTCACTCTAATGCTGTCATCAACATCTTGTCTTAAGGCTGTGAATGCACTGAGCTGGCATTGGTGTTCTACTTCTGGACAGATATTCTGATATGGTGAGCACAGGAACTGGAATGCTTCCAATGTACTCTATGTAGAAACTGCTTCTGAAGACCACTTGAATCCTGACATATCCAGTCCATCCAGTACTTGCATATTTATTATTGTGTATCAATATGACTGCAGATTGGTTCTTGTCACAGTACTTTGGGTAACTATACCCCAAAATACCCTGCCAATTCTTGCAAATTCCCCAGTTTTGTCAAGGCAATTGGCTTTATGGTTAGCCTATCAATATACCAGTGTTATGAATCCAAGCAGTTATGGAAGCAGCAAATAAATTTGACATACTTATTAGCCAGAAATAGAAGCATTAAGTAAGATCTAATGAGGTGATAATCTTGCAGTTAAATATGTCATCAGACACTACCCACTTTGAGAAGTATGATTAGTCAGCACCAATGTAGCATCTCAAATATAAAGTGCTGCTGGAACCTCACTAAGAATCAGTATGGCTTTAATGAGTACAACATCAGCCAAACTCTCTATGTCTCAATTGCTCTTATCTTGAGAGTTGTAACAAATGCAAACATTGAGAGTAGCCCTTGTTTTTTAAGTCTCTGTATTGTTTGCCATAAAATAGATTAGAAATGTTTATGCCTATTTGATACCAAGTGTAGTACTTTGTGCCTATAAAATATATGTTTGACAACATGAGCTTCTTTCAATAAGTTATTATAGCAAAATATCTATAATCTGAACAATATTTTGATTGTATGGAGATCAGTTCCAGAGAAACTGGAGATCTACAATAGTATCATTGGCTGATGTGAATGCCTGTAATTGTTAGCACAAGCTGGCATCAGGATGTTCTCTATGTTATATGTTGCCAGCTGCATGATGATAGTCCATCCATGTAATAAACTTGTGGGGTTTTATTCCCAAAATGATCTTGAAAAAAAGTAGTAGAAAATCTTGAAAGCCCCCATCACTGAAGCTAGACTAACCACACCCTGTTTCTAATGCATTCATCATATCATTGACCAATAAGTGGACTGCTGGCCTACCATGGCTTGATAAAGTGTCCTTGACATTTTTCCCCACATGTTTTGCCATTTCATATTATGATATTGCTGGTGTGAGACAGAATGTTGGTGTAAGGGATATAGACTGACATTTCACTATTTGGCCCTTTTTTTTGGGGCTATCACTCTGCAATATATGTTCAGAAGACTGAGGTCAGCCAAAAGGGCCCACACACTCACTTGAATCAGCATGCTCCAGGTGGCTAGTGCACCTAGTTGTTATAATATAAGTATCAATATACCATCTATAAATGTTGCAATCAATTAAATGATATGGAAATAAGGAACTTTTCAAGATATAGTGATGATAGCTGAAGTACTGTTTATTCATAAAGGAGCTTAGTATTAATACCATTGTAGGGGCAATGCAACTGTGATGCTAGGTTAAAAGAGCTTCTTAACAGTCAGGAATGGTCTGTTATAGCTCCAGGGGGAATACATTGTTGCATTTTGAGAAGTGATTTGGATACAGGGATCCAATCAAGAAATAGGTATAATAGTTGAATTGTTGTTTATGTTGAAATATTGGACTATTTGGTATCATTCAGTAGCTAAAAACATACTTAACAGTTCTAGACTAGTCTTGGTCACTGTAGGACCTATTTGTAGCCCCAAATTTGTAATTTTCTTCAAATCAATGATACTATGATTATTACCCTATAGTAAAGATCAAATTAACATTTTTTACCAAACATTATGTACTAATGCTCAAACTGTTACAGAATGCCCCTGAATGTTGGGAAACCCTCCTGAGTTGGTGTTACAGCTGTATTTCTTCTACAAAGGTATAAATACTGCTCCTCTTTGTAAATAAACACCAGCTCAACTATTATGACTATATCTTGATAAGCTCCATATATCCAAAACACTTCTTAAATTGCAACAGGTTAGGAGCCCCAATTGCCTTAACCTATTGTAAGATGACTCCTACCAGCAAACAAAACTATACAAACATCTTCCCCATAAAAGAGAGGCTTGATGGGAAGAACACAGACTTTGGAGAATCAAGATGAAGATCCACCTTGAGTAAAGAAAGCTTTGGAATATAGTAACAGGAAAAGAAACTGAGCCCAAAGGAACAGCAGAAAAAGTGGAGAAGTTTCAACAGAAGGAGAGAAAGGCCATTAATGCCATATTTACCAATGTGCAAGATTCCTTCATTGGACAAATTCATACTTCACATACTGCCAAAGCAGCATGGGAACCCTTAAAGAGACCTTTAGAGCAAGGTCAGTATCAAGCAAAATTTACTTAATACAAAAGCTTGTCAACATGTGGAAGAAGCTAGATAATGACATACAATAACTCATTACCAGAATGGAGACACTTGCAGAAGAACTTTACAGCATTAATGCTGGTGTAAATGATGAAGAAACAATACTCTGTCAGCTTTGCAACCGACCAGACAAGTATGCGCCTCTCATACTTTCTTTTGGTAGCAGAGAAGACAATTTGACTTTAGACTGTGTCAAAGGGAGACCTCTCCATGAAAAACTTGGCTGTAGTGATCAAGCAGCAAAAATTGAAGACAATACTTTATTCAGCCAGAAAGGCACATAGATAAGAAGGGAAGGTAACAAAAACCATAAAACCTGGTTGCTGTAACTACTATATGAAGCTAGGACACTGGGCAAGAGAATACAAGAAGAAACAAGCAGACAAAAAACAGAAACCAGAGTAGGCAAAACAGCAGCACAGCCAACAGACATACTCTACGCCCCTAGAATAGCTAAGAATCTACTTTCAGTCAGTAGAGCAGCTGCTCAGGGACTGAAATTTGTTTTTACTAAGCTGAGCTGCTCAATAATGGGTAAAATGGACAAAAATTAGCTTTGGGAATCAGATATCTCAATATATACAAGTAACAATGCAAGGTAATTGCACCTGAGTATGCTAACATTGCTGAAATTAATGAAACCAACCGGGAGACATGGCATAGAAGGCTAGGACATATTGGGGAACACAAAACGAGCCAATTGATGAAAATGAGCTTGTTTTAGGCCTAAATTACCCAATTCCAATACAAATGAGGGTCTGTGAGGGATGTTCAAGTGGGAAACAAGCAAGGCAACATCTCAGGAGCTCAGAAGGCATCTATACTGTGAAGATATTAGCTATTGTAAATTCTGACATATGTGTGCCCATGAGAACACTGTTCTTTGGAGCCAAGAGATACTTTATGACATTTATTGATGATAAGACAGGATATAAATGGATATGCTTCCTCAAAATAAAGAATGAGGCTTTAGTGATGTTTAAACACTTCAAGAACATGGCAGAAACACAAACTGGGTGGAAATTGAAGATACTTTGAAGTGACAATGGAGATAAATACTGCTCAAAGGAGTTTGCATATACTGCTCATCTACTGGTATACTCCACAGCAAATTGGAGTAGCAGAACAGCTAGTAGAACAATAATAGAGATAGGAAGGTCTATGCTACATGATAAGGGAGTAGACTACAAGTCTTGGGCTGAATCTGTTGCTACAGCTGTACAAAACAAGAATAGATGCCCAACAACAGCACTATGTGCTTCTACACCCTTTAAAGCGTATTCAGGCAAAAAACTAGACCTCCAGCATCTCAGGATCTTTGACAGTGGTGTATTTTATCACATCCCTGACAAAAAAAGCTGAAAGCTGGAATCAAAGAGCAGAAAAGCAATCTTTCTTGGGTATTGTGATGATACTAAAGGGTATAGATTGAATGATGGAAAAGTTCAGAAGCTGATCAAGAGCTGGCACATTCTATTTGAGGAGAAATCAGATGAGAAAGCCACAGAAATCATTGGCCAGCTGCCTGAAGATGCAATCAACACTAATGAAGAAGATACATAAAAAGTTCAGCCAGATACAAAAGATAATTATTGCAGTTCCAGATCAAAGCCAATAATCCCAGTTGGGAGATATACCAAAATAGGATATGCCTGCTTATTGTGGTGGTAGACACTTCATGATCATGAAGAAGCTTATCTTACCTTATGTACCAAGCCTCAGAATCTGCTACTAGCAATGCAAAGTCTGGATGTAACTATGTGGCAACAAGCCAAGCAGGAGTAGTACCAATCACTGATCAAGGCAAAAATGTGGGAGCTGGTAGATTTACAAACATGGAAGATAGCCAACATGATGTAGATGGGTCTACACGATCAAAATAACCTCAAATGGTACTGTTGAAAAGTACAAGGATGGATTAGTGGCTAATGACTATTCCCAGGTCCAGGGACTAGACTTTAAGGAAACATCTGCTCTGGTTGCCCAGCCTAACTCCATTAGGAGAGTTCAAGCCCTGGCAGCTGTACACAGTCTAGATCTAGGCCAAAAGGATGTCAAAACAGCCTTACTATATGGGGATTTGCAAGAAACTATATATAAGGAGCAACAAGAAGGTTTTACCAATCCAAAAGGCCTCCATAAGGTGTGCAGACTTAAGAAATTGCTGTATGGGCCTAAGCAGGCACCTGGAGTGTAGTAAAAGAAGATTAGGACATATCCAGAGGAGATTAGGTTTGTTTTACTGCAATATTCTGAGAGTATTTGAATTGATGTGGAGAACTAGATGATTTGCATGTTCTTCACTTGTAGATTTATTGATCAAAAGTATGGTATTAATACTTTTGATAAAGAAAAATAATAATCTGGGTACCTGACAATTTGGTGAAAATGATCCAAGTAAATCCCAACAAGAAATCTGGTCAGGACAGAATGCTAATTACAATATACAATCTACGTGACTAAGTTAGAATGAATACTTAGGTGGCAATTCAATAATTACAACACTCCCACTCAACAAAATATTTGTGAGTAAAAAATATATATTGAGAGTGAGCAATCTGTAATAATGTTACAAGTCTTGGTATAAGAGTTGTAGAGGAATAGGGAGTTTAGCTAGTATTGTATTCACTAAAACTTGAACTGATTTTTATTGAGGTTCCAGCAGCTCCTTATATACATTTTGCCAGATCAATTGCTGACTAATTGTATTTCCTAATATAGGTTGTGGCTGATGACTCATTTGATTG
Organism: Basidiobolus meristosporus CBS 931.73; assembly: GCA_002104905.1. Lineage (NCBI taxonomy): Eukaryota > Fungi > Basidiobolomycota > Basidiobolomycetes > Basidiobolales > Basidiobolaceae > Basidiobolus > Basidiobolus meristosporus. The sequence continues at coordinate 31,863 of MCFE01000780.1, forward strand.
CATCATCATCACCCAATAAGATCCTACTTAATATATCTATTTTGGTCTGATAAGGATCTGCTGATTCATTTGCTGACTAATGCTACTGATTTGATAGGTAATACTGATATACTGATAACCTAAACATATACTAATTGATTTGACTAAAAACTGATCTAACTTAAACATTCAAGCGGCAGATCATAACATTCTCCCCTACTAAAGCTGAGAGGGCTCTCCTGAATCTCTTTTCTTGTGATACCAATATCGTGATGGTTCAGTATTATCAGCAAGTCTTGCAAGCTTGAGTCTGTCCCTATGCACTAAGTCTTCCTAGATATTGCCTTGTTTGTCCACCAGTTGGTAAGTTGCAACTGGACATTCTCTGATGATCTTGAATGGTCCTGTCCATTGTGGCTCAAACTTCTTCCAAGTGTTGTTTCTTAGCAATAAAAAGTTCCCAACTGTCAATGCTTCTGGTGCTATGGTCTTATCAAATCTCTGCTTCATCTTTTCTGCACTTTGAATTACTTTGGTCTGTGCCTCTTGACGTCTTTGTTCCAGTTGCTGGTGTCTACTTGGCTGACTGAGTTCATCTTCTAAGGTGTCTGTAAGCTTTGGTTGTGTGAGATCTCCTGGAATCCTTGGTTCACATCCATACACTAAGTAAAATGGTGATTGCTGGGTGGTGTTGTGTACTCTGACTCTGCATGCAAAGAGTGCTTGGTCTATATACTCATCCCATCTACTGACAACTCCATTTGCATACTTGGTGAGTATTTTTCCAACAATCCATTAAACCGCTCAGTGACTCCATTAGTTCTGGGGTGATATGCTGAGGTTTTCAAGTGTCTGATCTGCTGCATTTTCATGTAAGCCTCTAATGTCTTTGCCATAAAGTTTGCTCCTCTATCAGATAAGATCTTCACAGGGCATCCAAAATTCATCAGGATCTCATGATAAATGAAACTTGCAACTCCTTGTTCACTGGCTATTGGTACAGCTTTAGCAACTGGCCATTTAGTGGCATGGTCAATTGCTACTAGGATCCAACGGTTGCGTTTCCTGGTGGTTGGCAGTCTTCCAATAAAGTCAATTCCCTATCTCTCAAATGGTCTGACAGGCTCCTAAGGGAAGAGTTCGGCAATTCTTTGTGGCTGGCCTTGATTGATTTGGCAGTTTGGGCATGTTTTCACTAGCTTCTCAATATCTTGTTTCATTCTGGGCCACCATGCTCTGGCTTTCACAGGACTATAGGTTCCTTCAATTCCAAGATGTCCATATCCATTGTGTAGCTTATGTATTAAATCCAGGCAAGAAACATAACGGCAATAGGCAATAGGGCTTCCATCAACAATTTGGTAGAGTGTTTCATCCTGTACTGCAAATTTGCTGGCTTCATCACAGATTATCTTCTTGATATCTTCATCCACCTCATTAGGAATGGCTTGATCCTCCAAGTACTTTGGTAATAGGCTAGGTCAATCTGATTCATGCACCAAGTTGAGTTGTGCAACTTGATCTAATCTTGATAAGGTGTCAGCAACCGTGTTGTTTTTGCCGGGGCAATAGACAATCTCCAGGTCAAATTGCTGAATGTATTCACTCCATCTTGTCATTCTTCTAGAGAGTACCTTCTGAGTAAATATATACTTGAGGGAGGCATGATCAGTCTTCACAGTGCATTTGACTCCTTCAATATAGCATCTCCATGTCTTCAAACAGTGTATTATAGCAAGCATCTCCTTCTCATGGACTGGATAATTTTGTTCTGCTGAGTTCAGTTTCTTGGATTCAAAGGCAACAGGGTAGTCCTTTCACTTGTGTTCTTGGCTCAGCACTCCACCAATTGCATAATTGGAAGCATCTGTGCACAGAGTGAACTCTTTTCTGAAGTCTGGTATTCTTAAGCTTGGCAGCTTAGCAAGTTCATTCTTGAGCATCTGGAAGGCAGTCTCACAAGCTATGTCCCACTTGTAGGTAATGTCTTTCTTGAGGATATCAGTTAAAGGGGCCGCAATACTTGCAAACAACTTGACAAATCTCCAATAATAGGAAACCATTCCAAGGAATGATCTGAGCTCTGATATGCTATGGGGCTGTTTCAGATCTTGATTACTTCCACCTTCTTTGGGTCTAAGGTTACTCCTGTGCTAGTCACTATGTGTCCCAGGTATTCAACGTGTTCCTTGAACAGTTCACACTTGGCTAGCTTGCCATATAGCTTGTTCTCTCTTAGTTTCTTCAAGACCTTTTCAATGTGCAGTACGTGATCCTCTTCTGTCTTGCTGTATATTAATATGTCATCCAGGTAGATTATCACAAACTTGTCTAAGTACTCCTGAAAGACAGTCTGCATCAGCGTCATGAATGTTGCAGGGGCACTAGTGAGGCCAAAACTCATGACTAAGTACTCGTAATGTCCATATCTGGTCCTAAATGCTGTCTTAGGAATATCTTCTGGTTTTACCCTAATTTGGTTGTATCCTTACATGAGGTCAATCTTGCTGAAAATAGTGGCTCCATCAAGTGGGTCCAAAAGCTCATCAATCCAAGGTATGGGGTACTTATTCTTGATGGTAACTGAGTTCAGGGCTCTGTAGTCAATGCACATCCTAAGTGTTCCATCCTTCTTTTTCACAAAAAGCACTGGTGCTCCCCAGGGTGACTTGCTGGGCCTGATGTATTGTTGCTCCAATAGCTGCTCAATTTGTCTCTTCATTTCCTCCAATTCCAATGGACTCATTCTGTAAGGTGTCTTGCTCACTGGAGGGCTATTTCCTGTGTCAATGGCATGATCCATGTCTCTGACTTGTAGTAGGCTTACAAGCTCATCTGGGAACACGTCTGAATATTTCTTCAAGAGAGTCTGGACCTGCTGGGGTGCTGGGGTAGAGGAATCCTCCTGCAATACCGCCATGAGGAACATCTTGGTACCTTTTCTAAGTGCTCTATAGAACTGGGTCTTTCTAAGTTCACTTGTCTCACACATACTGTAATTGACCAAGTTGAAATCCAGCCTGGCAGGTAATAACTCATAGGTCTTGTTGTCTTTTTGGATCTCAGTAGCATGGGTTCTCCAGTTGATTGATGGATTACAACAAAATAGCCAGGTTTTTCCAAGTACAAGGTCAAACTTGCAGTTCCCTAATATATAAGCCTGTAGGTCTTCTTCATAGTCATTGATCTTCATTCTTATTAGCTGGGTAATACGGTTGATTATATGAGAGTTCCCATCAGCTGTGGAGACTGAAGTTGATTTGGTAGGTTCTGAGTTGATTCCAGCTTTCAAAGCAAATTACTCTGACATGTACTCATGCAATGCTCCTGAGTCAATCATGATCTTGGCAGATACTCCATTGATTACTCCATTCAGGTATAATAGCTTTCCTGAGTTTGAGATCATTTGGGATAGGTATTCTTCTGTCATGTGGAAGGTGAGTTCTGAGTCTTCATCAAGCTCATCTTTCACCTTACAGTGCTCATGGGACTCAATATGGTTAAAGGTTCTTGATGGCTGGTGTCCAATTCTTCTCTGAGGGCAGTACTTTGCAATATGTCCTTGCTGGTGGCAATTGAAGCAAAGCCCTTCCTTCTTGCATTCTTCTGAGGAGGGATTCTTCTGCATAGCATCTATTTCCATTGGTACTGCTTCTGATTGTCTTCTTTCATAATGATTGTAGCCTTTCTGATTAGTCACTGTAGGCTTCCCAACTCCAAACATAGCTGAGTCATAGTCAATTGCAATCTTGATGGCTTCTTCAATAGTCTGATGTCTTTGGTAATTCACTTCCTTGCGAGTTCTTTCTTTCAACCCATCAATAAAGTATTCAACTTGATCCAAGGGGTCCATTCTTTCAATTTGTCCAAGTAGACATCTGTACTCAGAGATGTATTCTTGCACCATTCCTTTCTGTCTGAGTGTCTTTAACTTCCTTCTTAGTAGTGTCTGCTGGTGTGGAGGTTCAAAAGCATCCTGAATTTCCAACACAAACTCTTCCCAGGTAGAGATCATAGAGTATCCCATCATAGTGGCTGACCTGATCTTGTTGTGGTACCACTGTAAGGCTGCATCTGCCAGGTAAGAAGCTGCATAATGCAACTTGCTTTCTGGAGCAATTCCTTTAGCTTTAAAAGCTTCTTCAATCTGGAAGAGCCAAGTTCCCAGGTTTTCATTGACTCTGCCATGGTACTGGTTGACCTTCACACTAAAGTTGCTCTTGACAGGGCTTTGCTGGCTCTGAGCCATGGTAGTCATTCCTTGTTGCTGTTGGCTGAGTATCTGGAGTAACTGTTGCTGTTGGGCCAGGATTTGCTGCATGGCATTCTTCCATTCTTGATTGTCCAACATATTGAGGGTGATTTCTTCTTTCTTCAGGAGGGAGGTTTCTGGTTATTGCTGCTACCAATGTTACAAGTCTTGGTATAAGAGTTGTAGAGGAATAGGGAGTTTAGCTAGTATTGTATTCACTAAAACTTGAACTGATTTTTATTGAGGTTCCAGCAGCTCCTTATATACATTTTGCCAGATCAATTGCTGACTAATTGTATTTCCTAATGTAGGTTGTGGCTGATGACTCATTTGATTGCATCATCATCACCCAATAAGATCCTACTTAATATATCTATTTCTGTCTGATAAGGATCTGCTGATTCATTTGCTGACTAATGCTACTGATTTGATAGGTTAATACTGATATACTGATAACCTAAACATATACTAATTGATTTGACTAAGAGCTGATCTAACTTAAACATTCAAGCGGCAGATCATAACACAGACA
>MCFE01000781.1:0-36623 GCA_002104905.1 Basidiobolus meristosporus CBS 931.73
CCATGTGAGAGTGGTAACGGCATAGAGTTCATTTTGGGTAGGTAGGTTGGTGTTGTAGTCTTGATAATATTGGTAGTCTTGTTTCAATAAATGGGTAACGGCTCAAATCTTCAGGTAAATCTTGTAGGGTCCTAGGGAGCTTGTATGAACCCCCCACGTTGGGTGCCAAATATGTGGTGGTGTATAAGTCCAAAGGGCAAAATACGGCCAACACTTCTCAAGTGTGAATGTGTGTGGGGTGTTCACTGGGTGCAATAACCTCTGGCAAAAGCTTGCTAGGAATACTGGGTCTTTTATCTAATCTAATGTGATGGGGGATAAAGCCTCAAGCTTGTCAAGGGAAAACTATTGAACTACAATCCCCAACTTAGTTGGCGTCTTAACAAAAGTTTATAATGGCTTCGACGTCCTTTGAGATGACAATGTACTAAAGCTTCCAAAGTCAAAACAACTGTAAACTCCACCAACAGGGACTTGATAAGAATGCAGCTTTGACCAATAGTTACAAAGACTGAAAAGTATCTTTGCCTGTACAAGAACAAACTTGGGAAAACAAACAATATAATAAAATATACCTACTCTGAGTATTCCTCACAAGTAGTGCCTCCAAGGTCAGTTGGCTGTCAGCGCGGTTTCCTGGGAGTATCGTCAGGTCTGAGTCAGAAAATAGTGGTAATAGGTAGCGGTGATCTCACTAATCAATAAGTTGGAATATTGGAAGAGGGATGATTTATTTTAAGGGATAGCCTCCCTTATATACTTTTTTGCTGCTCAATTTCTTGCTAGAAAATACTTTCCGGAAGTTTCCAGAAGGTAGTAGACAACCAATCATGTCTTTGTGTACTAAAAATAGCGCAAATTCTTGGCGGATTGTTCCATGAGACATAGTAGCACCTAGCCAATCAGGTAGTGGTAACATGAAACCTCTGTGTCATGTGGTTGCCTCTTATGGTAGTGAGATGGGGGGATTATGAAACCAAGATGGTCACGTGACATGGGCACTGTTGGGGTACTTGCCTTATAAGGTAACTCTCTTATCTTGGCATCTCGGCAAGGAATAAGAATAGCTTGTGCAATGGGTTAATAGTGACAAATAGTTTGTCAGGTTGCATAGTAATAATCACATAGACAAAAATAGGAAATATTGCAAATTTGGGATGATAATAATATAGGCGGGGTAAGCCTTTTTAGGGAAGTGAACGCATAAGAATGAGCACATCTGCCTGTGGGTGTCACCGTGACCCCACTACAGCGGTATACGGGGCATTTAAAGCTATATGTTCCTTTTGAGATGACAGAGAAGTTCCCATGAATTGGCAAGATATTGCTGAGTATCTGCTACTAATACTTGGTTGAATGCAATAATCAACTAATTTTCATTGGGAAGATTTTACTTGAGTAGACTGGGTTTTGGCTGGGTAAAGGCCAATATTTGCACCATTCAATATAGTATTAATACAAACAAGAATCAGAGCATACCTATAACCTTATGGAAATTATTGTGATGATCCCATCAAAAGGCCGTCACAGATTCCAAGTCCCATGACTAAGAGGTACTGATCCAATCTGGACACTGTGCAGAGACTGTTAAAAAATAATTGCACCCCAGATTTCACAAAAAACTTGGTCAAAATTTCTCATCTCAACAATATATTAGTGGCTTTATATTGGTACCCTGCCAATTTGCCCACTTTCTGATCCCAGATGCTCAATCACCTCCTAAACTTGTGCACATTGATTGGCTATTGCCTCTTTTTCACACTCCTTACTTCCTAACTCAACCATTTCTCTTACCTCTATGCATATGAAATGATTTATTTCCATTGAAGCTTCAGTTGTACCTCAATTGCCAATTGTATTGACATATACAAGTCCCTATACCCTACACTAACATTGAGCCCAACCCCACACTCAACAGGTAGCTACATCAAAATCTACCATTCAATAAGTAATTCTGCTGTAATGCTCTGTTTGCATGACTCCAGTGGGAACCCAACAGCTTTATACCACTGTTCATTCACTGATTCCCACATGTCCTGGTCTTTGACCAGCACTGCAAGGTCTAGCACCTAATCTGCTAATCTTTGCAATAAACCCTTGCAATATTCAAGTGAATTTTCTTGAGCACTGCTCTTGAAGAAGTACTGCAACCACTTGGTGTGCCCATTAATGCTCCAAAATTCCAACAAAGCCTTAGCCATGGCACCCTTTGTGGGTTATTACTGACTGTACTTGGTGAGTGGGAGAGCTTGTAGGTCAAGTCAGTACCACTTGGTTCAGAATAGCTTCCGATAGAAGGTAGAAAGGTAATAAAGACTTGTGTTTATTTTGTCCCAAATCTCCTTGTTCTCTTGCTTGGTTCAATTGGGTAGATATATATCACTTGGGGGCTTAGATAATAGACAATGTGATATAAAATAGGGGTGTGAACACCTTCCTATTATGGTAAGTGTTCTAACTAGATAAGGGCAGGGATAGGAGGGAGGGCACATGGGGGAATCATAAGGAGGATACTGGGGGACTTTGGGTAGGACTCTGGGGAGAGCTCTTGGGCAAAGAGTGGGTACTGCATTTAGTACTCACATATCCCAGGGGTTAAGAGGGAGCTTTGTCCTTGAAGTTCTTTTGACTAACTCGCTTCTCCAGGGTCAATTTTGTTCACAGAGCATGGGGAGTCACCATAGTACCATTGCTGGTTGTCACTTGCAAGGGGGTTGCGGGCAAATGCATGATACCATTAGGTGGCAGAGTGGGGTGCGGCTTGCGTAGCTTGAGGGATATTTTCCACAGAGCCAAATAGTTGGCAAACCATAGGGTTCTGGGTAAGTTCCTTGGGATGGTTGGAGAACAAGAAAAGGTGCAATAGCGCAATAAAGTCTTGCTTCTATATCTTGCAAACGTTGTCAGGGCTTGTCCTTTTTGTGTTCAATATGACGGCAGGGGACCTTTTGAAGAGGGCGTACACTTGGTTGGCAGTCACCCATTGTTGGTAACAAGTTTTTGCTTCTTCCAAGACGTATTGTAGTTCTTCTGTAGAAGCTGTGGCACAATCAAGGCGTTTTTGTACTTGCCTCATGGTTTCTACAGAGTCCGCGGCGGTTTCTTTGGCTTCTTGGAGTTGGACTTTGTACTGATTCTTGAGTTGTCCTATGGTAAACCACTGTAATAGTTGTAACACAGCAACTTGGTGGATTGCATGGGCTAACTGGCCGGTGTATTTAATCTGTTCTTGTATCTTCTCTAAGATGGTTCCTTCTTGGAAATGCGGTTTGAGATGTTTGCAAATTTCTTGGAGGAGTCCTTTGATTGGGAGTTCTACTACTGGTGCTCTTGCTGCTTGTACCAGGTCTGCATATACCTCAACAACCGTGGTACCTATCAATGGCAAGTATGCAACAAAACAGGGGGGCTTTCAAGGTCTTGTGAGGGCGCAACAGTTGATTCCTTGTGTCTTCTGTCTGACTGTGTCCAGTATGGATACGGTGTGGTAGGGTAAACATACCTCCCACAGACAAGTTTATTCACATAGTCATTATGATATACTTATTCATATTTTATCTTATCAGTATTATCCCATTCTTCTTTTGCCCATATTATCAGTATTATCCCCATATGATGTTTACCCTGATTAGTTATTAGCATTTGTTATCCCAGATGTTATTCAGCTTTGTGATCAGTAGAAGTATTTATATAAGGCAAGTACCCGTGTCAGTACCTGTGACACATGACCTAGGTCTGTGTTACCATCCCTACCATTTCAATACCATATATGGTATTTCTATGTTGCACAGGTTTCAGAACTGATTCCTGATTGGTTGAGAGTGCTGTGCCTTTTAGAACCTTCTAGGACATTCTTGGCATATTTTTAGCTCATAGTGGTGTCATCAAGAATTCCACTGATACCTAGAATCTTCTAGAACCCTGTCATTAGTAATCACTTGGCAATCAGGAAAAGTATTTAAGGGAAAGCAATCCCTCATCAATAAATCATCCCTTCTATCAGTAACACTTCTACCTTATTGATTAGCAGTTGATCACTGCACCTGCCTTCAACAGTACATCTCAGACCTGCCATCAAGGAGCTTTTCAGGGTAGTGCACAAGATACACAGAGGCCTTTGGAGACACTTGGAGCACCTAGGAAGCTAGAGAAGCAGGAGCTTTTACCATAGTGACATATTGACAAAAACACCAGCAGTTTAGACACAGAGGTTATTGCACCCATCATACACCTCACACACCTTGAGTTGTGTAGCTTCTCCCAGGAGTACCTCTACACCACCACAACGGGAATCAGTGCGGTGTCCTTCTCCTTAATGATCAAGGAACCTCCTCTTAGGTGGTATATGGTCTTCTCGGGTAGTATCTCCATGCTTTGCATTGGCGTAGGTAACTTGTCTTGTCCCTCTCTGATTGTGTCTTGTATCAATGTGACTGCTCCAGCAAACGACTCTTCATAGGTGGCTCTTGTTGCACGTAATGCTTGTACCATATCTCTCAACACTTGCAGGTTGGTTTCGTTGTTGATATCATCTTGGTTCTTGCTGGTGGGAGGGGTATTGCCAGTTTTGGGTGAACTGTTTCCTTCTGCACTTTCCATTTGCATTCTTTTGCTCTCCCCTTTGGGGAAACTTCCTTGCGCATATCATTTGTACCTATATCAGCTAAAATCTCCTCTAATAAACCTTGTAAGTATCCTGTGTATTCCTCTATCCTTGTCCTGATAATAGTTTGATTGCACTTTGGTTTCAATGATGATCAGTGGATCATCTTGAAACAGTTTCAGATGGGCTGGCGCTACGTTGCTGATTGTCTTGTTGTTCAGGGTAATGGTGTACTTTGGCCTGTGGTCCAAGCTAATGACGGTGCAAGGGCCAATCCATTGGGGTGTAAATTGTGGGCAAAATTTGAGGCCTGCAACGGTTTGATTGTACCACACTTTATTGCCTGGTTTCCACTTTTGTCCCGTTAGTTTCTCATTTTTGGGTGGAGGGGGAAGGTGCTTGTTGACATTTTTGAATACTTTTATGTATAGGTGGGCAATACAGTGTATCAACCTTTCTACATAGTTGTTATGTGTTGTCAAGGGGACACCTTCCATTGTCAATCCAGCTTCTTCACGCCACTTGGGCCTTTGTCAGTACAGAACTTTGTACGGGGAGAAACCTGTTGTTTTATTTGGTATTGTGCGCATTGCTAGGAGTGTCAGTGGGAGTAGCTAGGCCCATGATTGGGGTAGTTCCCAGTGGTGCTTCTCTAGTATGCAGCAACACGTCTGGTTCATCCTCTTGGTTAATCCATTGGTCTAGGGGTGATACGCGGCTGTGAAGACCTGTTTCACACCCATCATTTTGCACAAGTGGGCCATGGTGTTGTTCAGGAAGGAGCCATCATTGTTGGACAGGAGTATCTGAGGATATCCGTGCTGGCATATGAGGTGTTCTAGAATGAATTGGGTGGTTGTCTTCTGGTCTTTATTTTGGATGGCTTGGGCTTCTACCCACTTTGAGAAATAATTGGTAGCAATTATTATGTATTGTTCTCCTTTCTTTGTTTTCATAAAGGGCCCAACAAAGTTGATCCCTACCCAATAGAAGGGTAGGTCAAGCGGTATTGGTGCGGTTGCCTCTATCTTTTGACTTTGGTTAAATCTTTTGCAGGTGGAGCATCTTTGTAGTGTATTCACAACATTGGTCATCATTTTTTTCCAATAAAATGTCTTTCTTAACATCTTGTATGTTGTTAGAGGGTTAGCATGTCCTAATGACATATGTCTTTCTTGTATGATTTCTTTGCGGGCAGTTATTGGGGGTACCTCAACTCTAAACTGTCCTTGGAGGAACCATAATCAGTTTTCTTGTACTTTGTACTGACACCATTTCTTTCAAAAGTCCCTCTTCTGCTTGTTTGTAATGACGTGTTTGGGATACTTCCCTCCTCTTTTAAAGCAGATTACATCTTTGTAGTCATTGCTGACGTGTACTTGGCAAATGGGATAGCGACTGAGGAAGTCTGCGTCTTGGTGTTTCTTGCCAGCGCAATGAATTATTTTGAAGTCATATTCTTGTAGTTGGAGGGCCCAACGTGCTAGTCAACCGGTAAAGTCTTTAGTTTTCATCAGCCAGACCAGTGCACTGTGGTCCGTTACTATCATGAATTGGTGACCATGTATGTATGTGTGGAATTGTTTAATTGAATAAACAACAGCCAGACATTCTATCTTGGTAACGGGGTAGTGACATTTGTGTTTGTTTAACAAACAGCTCACGTAACCAATTGGGTGGAATTTGCCAGGTTGGTGGTATTGTCCCAGTATGGCGCCTATACCAGTGAGACTTCCATCACAGTTAATAAAAAATCTCGCATCCCAATTGGGAAAACATAACACTGGTGGTGACGTCAGGGAATGTTTCAGCTGATTGAATGCTCACTTTTGAGGCTCCGACCAACAAAACACTGGCCTTTTTGCGTCAATTTGTATAGGGGGGCTGCTATCATCGCAAAGTTTTTGACAAAGCGGCAATAGTAGCCGGCTAATCCTAGGAATCCCAACACTGCATTAATACCCTTTGGTGTGGGTGTATCTTGAACGGCTTTCAGGAGTGAAGTAGGTGGGTATATTCCATCTGCCAAGATCTTGTGGCCCAGGAACAACAATTTTGTATACAGGAAATGGCACTTCTTGGGATGTAGTTTGAGTTGGTTCTTGAGGAGGGCTGTCAGGATACGTTGCACGTTGTGTATATGTTCTTCTACATCGGGGGAATATATTGTGATGTTGTCCAGATACACAAGAGCGCATTCCCATTGTAGATTTCCTAGCACCTTCTTGATCATCCTTTGGAACGTAGTGGGGGCATTGCACAAGCCAAAGGGTAGTCAGTTCCATTTGTTTAATCCAAACAATGTTATAAGAGCGGTGTTGGGTTGATCTTCTGGGGCTACTTCTACTTGCCAATACCCGGAGATTAAGTCAAGAGAGCTAAAATATTTAGCCCCAATTAATCTGTCCAACAGGTTGTCTATTTGCGGTAGTGGATACACGTCCTTCTGGGTGACGGCATTTGATTTTTGGTAGTCAATGCAAAAGCCTTGCTTTCCATCTTTCTTTGGAACTATCACTACGGGGGAGGCCCATGAAGACTGGCTCTCTGTAATGATATTGTCTTTCAATAAAGTTTCAACCATCTCTTTGATATAGTCCGTGTCAATTTTCAAGTTCCTATAGGCTTTTTGCTTGATGGGGTATTTGTCAGTGAGGTCAATTTGGCGATATACCCCAGGTATATGACCAATTACTTGGCTCTTAGAGAATACTCAGGCAAGCGGGCGTATTCCTTCTAGGAACTTGTCTCATAATGCAGGCGGTAGACCGGGGTCTACATCTAGTTTGGGGAGTTCTTCTTCTGGTTCCTTGTTTGTAGGTGGTCCTTGGTCGTTTCCGTCAACTTCCTCTAGGTTTAACAATAGTACTCCTCTAGGCAATGTCACCGTGTGTCGCCCGTTGTTGACCACTAAGCACTTCAGACTTTGCATTTCAAATTTCGGTGGTATCCATACTTTAGGGATTGAGATCCCTTCCAGTTGCTCGGATGCCTTTGCTGCAGTTATCATTGTTCCGCTCGTCAAATACGCTATTGGTGTCTCTAATGAGATCACCGTCTCACTGGCAGGTGGTATTTATATCACCTTTTGTGTGATGATTGGAGACTACAATGGTTTCACTTCTTCAATTGTCACACTGTTGATACACGCCTTGCTCTCATTGGTGATATGAATCAGTGGGATACTCTTGGTATCGCACCTGAGTTCAGATGCACTGTAAAGTATATCCATCTTATGTTGGATAAACCAAATCTTGCCAATGAGTAAGTTGTTGGCAGTGACGGGTAGAACCACAACATCTTGGTGTATTATCAAGTTGCCTAGCCAGATGGGGCAATTAGGCACCACACCTACCATTGTGTCCAGTTGGTCATTTGCTAGCCGTACTCAAATGGTGTTGTTGGGGACTATGTCTAATTTTAGACGTTTAGCTAATGACTCTGACATGATCAATGTAGAGGACCCTGTGTCAATAAGGGCAAGAATCTCTTTATTCTCTATACGTACCTTTACGTATGTACCTTTATTTGGTTTTTGCAGGACCGTCTGGTTGACATGAAGGGTTGTTATCTCCTTCAATCCCTCTATCAGTTCCTTGACTAGAGCCGGGGCAAGTCCCAGTAAATTGGTTATTGGGAGGATTGCCTTGGTTTGCTCTAGTACCTTCATTATGGGGAATAGGCCATGGGAAGACGTGCCAGCATTCTTTGTTTGTTTTAACACTTCTTCCCAAGGCTCATTCTGCACTTCTTCACCTAATTCCGCGTTCTTTCCTTTTGATGGAACCTCTACTACAGGTTTCTATGCCTTGTCTCTAGAAGCATCATGTTGACGCTTCTTCTTCCGCACTTTGACTGTCCTGACCAGAGGGCTTAGATTGACTGAGTCCCATTGGCCTCCTGGCAAGGGACTCTGTCTTTTGATGCCTTCTGCTCTTTTGTGTCCGGTATGGCTTCTTGTCCGTACTGTTTTTCACATTTGTGAGCCCGGTGACCTATTTCTCTACACACATAACACAGATACTGTTGTTGCAGTTGTTCCATCTTTTGGGTCAGGGCTTGTACCTGGGTCTTTAGATCTACAACAGCTTCCCAGAGTTTATCACTTTCTTTGGGGACTTCTTGGTCATTGTTGATTGAGAGTTCTTGGACCGTTTGCTGTAATTCCTCTAGCTCATGGTCTTTTGGGGAGGCAATTTTTCCTTTCTTATGGGGGATCCCTGTCCTTCAATCATTTGTATCACTATAGGGTAGCCCCCATAGCAAGATGACCCCTTGCACTTGTTCAACCAGCTCTTGCAGCGTTTTACATCCCTGTTGTTCTTTGGATGCCCTATGTCTTATTTTGTCGTCTAAGCACATGATGTAATACCTCATGAGCTGTTGTTTGGTGATTTCATCATTCAAGAGACATAAAACTTGCTGGAGGAACAGTTCAGTGTAGGCTTCATAGCTCACACTGCTTTTCTTCCGTGAGGACAGTAGAAGGGCTTTGTAGTGGTACCCTTTGGCATATAGAAAGCATGTCTTGTAGGCTTCTTCTAGTGCATCACAGTTGTCTTTAACTGCATCTTCCAACCCATAATGCCATTGCCATGCTGACCCTTCCATATGTCTTGCAAACTCCCTTACTTTCTTATTGTTGTCCCATCCTGCATCAACCGTAACTCTCTCAAACTTATCAAACCACTCAAGGGCTTTCTCTCTCTTTCCCTTGTATGTTTTTAGTTTGATTGTAGTAGTCATTACCTCACTTGTGCTTATTTCCGCAGAGACGGCACCAAATATGTGGGTTATTACTGACTGTACTTGGTGAGTGGGAGAGCTTGTAGGTCAAGTCAGTACCACTTGGTTCAGAATAGCTTCCAATAGAAGGTAGCAAGGTAATAAAGACTTGTGTTTAATTTGTCCTAAATCTCCTTGTTCTCTTGCTTGGTTCAATTGGGTAGATATATATCACTTGGGGGCTTAGATAATAGACAATGTGTTATAAAATAGGGGTGTGAACACCTTCCTATTATGGTAAGTGTTCTAACTAGATAAGGGCAGGGATAGGAGGGAGGGCGTGTGGGGGAATCATAGGGAGGATACTGGGGGACTTTGGGTAGGACTCTGGGGAGAACTCTTGGGCAAAGAGTGGGTACTGCATTTAGTACTCACACCCTTGATCTTCTGCCTTTGATAGTCTCTGCTGTTGTTGAGTTACTTGGTTAGCATACCAATACTGTTCCAAAATTTATTTGCCTGTTTGAATCCAGGATAATGCTCATGGAGCAAGTCCAGTGCATTATGCTTGTCCTTGAGTTCTTGATGTTTACATGGTATACCAGCCTTGAGGTGATGGAATGCTAGACTTCAGACAGTCAAATGAATGTTAGCCCACTTTTCATTATGGCACACAGTGGCTTCAGATATCTTCAATTTCTTTTGATATTTAGGCTTTGATATAATCACCACATTGTCTCCCTCCTATGCTGTGATAGGTTTTTCTCTGGGTTTTATATTTGGGTTGTTGTTCTGCTTCAAAGATTGTACAGTGTTTCTCTATTGTTACCTCCAGAAATGGCTGAATTCTTGGCTATGACATTGAGCTACTTGAGTTCCTTCATTGAAGATAAGATACTGCTTTCTCTACCTGGGTTATTGATTGCCCTTCATGTCTTATCTGCTCATCCTAGTTCTAGAATATTTCCTGATTTCTTTGTGCCATCACATCTAATGTATCAGCATCTGCACCTAATTGCTTCATAAATGCTTTGGTACAAGCTGACAACATTCTTGCTAATATGGGTGATGGTGGTGTCATAGCAGCCACTTACTGGTCATCAACTGATGGTACTGCATTTGTTACACTCTCATCTGCCTGGGCACAACAGTCAGCTTGCAGCTCCACAGAGGTTCTCAATTGCCTACTTGACTGAGAGCCTGAGGAGTCTGCATTATTACCTTCAGTGGGCACAATGTCAACATTGCCTTTTTTGGATGTAGCCCCACTTATTGCACTGAATGTCAAAGCAAGCAGTTGTCCAGCTGTTCTTTGGCTGCTGTCAGCTGTGAGGTTTGGTTGATAACCAGACAACTTTGCTCTATTTTAAACCAAAGAGGAAATAGTGTTACTTATACATGGGTATGTGGTACCACAACTTCATTTATAATGCTTAATATAGCAGGTCAGCATTGAATCTTACATTCATGTAGTTGCAATGTCTCAAATACAAGACTGTCTTATATTTACATGAGCATTGGCCAAAAAGTGATACAATAGCATTATGTTGTTGAAGGTCAAATTGTTTGCCCCATGGACAAGACTACTTTGACTCAACACTGTAACAGAAGAGAAAAAAGTCCATGTGGCTATTGTAGTAAGCCTCTCAGCCATGAAGCACATAGACAGCATAGGAAGTAGTACAAGGATCACGGCCAGTGTTTTGCCACAGAAGTCATATTTGACCATACATCAATTACTACTGTACCAACAATAATTTTTAAGTGAGGTAGTGTAAACATACCTCTTACAGACAGGTTTATCCATATAGCTATTATGATGATATTATCCATATTCTATCTTATCAGTATTGTCCCATTCTTCTTTGCCCATAGTATTAGTATTATCCCCATATGATGTTACTCCTTATTAGTTATTGGCATTAGTTATCCCCAATGCTATTTAGCTTTGTGATCAGTATATGTATCTGCATTAGGCAAGTACCCATATCAGAACCTGTGACACATGACCTAAATCTGTGTTACCATCCCTATCATTGCAATACCATATATGGCATCTCTATGCTACAAAGGTTTCAGACTACTGATCCCTGATTGGTTGAATGTGCTGTGCCTTTTAGAACCTTCAAGGACCTTCTTAGAGTATTTTTAGCTCATAGTGATGTCATCAAAATTTCCACCAATGCCTGGAATCATCTAGAACCTTGTCATTACTAATCACTTGCAATCTGGAAGAGTATATAAGGGAAGTCAATCCCTCATCAATCAATCATCCCTTCTGTCAGTAGCACTACTCCCTTATTGATTAGCAGTTGATCACTGCACCTGCCTTCAACAGTTGCACCTCAGACCAGCCATCAAGGAGCTTTTCAGGGTAGTGCACAGTGTGGGTTATTACTGACTGTACTTGGTGAGTGGGAGAGCTTGTAGGTCAAGTCAGTACCACTTGGTTCAGAATAGCTTCCAATAGAAGGTAGCAAGGTAATAAAGACTTCTGTTTATTTCGTCCAAATCTTGTTGTTCTTCCTGGTTCATATGGGTAGATATATATATCACTTGGGGGGGCTTAGACAATAGACAATGTGTTATAAAATAGGGGTGTGAACACCTTCCTGTTATGGTAAGTGTTCTAACTAGATAAGGGCAGGGATAGGAGGGGAGGACACGTGGGGGAATCATAGGGAGGGTACTGGAGGACTTTGGGTAGGACTCTGGAGGGAACTCTTGGGAGAACTCTTGGGCGAAGAGTGGGTACTATATTGAGTACTCACACACAGGACACACAGAGGTCTTTGGAGATGCTTTGAGCACCAAGGAAGCTAGAGAAGCAGGAGTTTTTACCATAGTAACATATTGGCAATGACACCAGCAGTTTAGACCCATAGGTTATTGCACCCATGAGACACCTCACACACCTTGAGTTGTGTAGCTTCTCCTAGGAGTACCTCTGCTCCAGCACACTGGCCAGCTGATACTTCTATATTGGCACCTGGCTGTCTTTGTAACCTTGCACAATCTGAGTCATGTGGGGTTATGATGCCTTTAGGCTCACCTCAGCCTTCTGAATATGGCATGCAGAGTGATGGCTCTGATGAAAAAGGTGCACTGATGGATTGTCAGCCCATCTCTCCTATCAATAGTACCATGCATGAGCCTGGTCAAATCCTAATATGCAATGAGACAGCACCAGTTGAAATAAGTGCCAAGACACTCTATGGAGCCAAGTGAGCCCAGTAATCCATCTACTGGTGAATGATGTAATGTTGTGGCTAGAGAAGTGGCACGTTTCCACTAATATCAGTAATGGGGGCTCTAGGGATTTACTACTACTTCTTGCAAAAGCATTCCAGGATGCAACTTGCTATGTTCATGGTACATGTAGACAACCATCATGCAGCTATCAACATATAACCCAGAGACTGTCCTCATTCAATCATGTGTTAACAGTTGCATGGCATTCACCTCCATGAATGCCAACATTGCAAGGTGTCTAAATTGTCAAGAATCAGCTACCATTGAGGGAAAACATTGCTCACACTCTGGATATATTCTGGTAATACCTTGTTGAGAGAAGCTCATGCTGTCTGACAAATATTGCAAAGCTATAAAGTACCACACTCAGTATTGATCAAGCGCAAGCATATCTGATATATCTGATGGCAAACATTATCAGTAGATAAGAAGTAAGGGCTAGTTTGAAGGTATATATAACCATGCCTTTGCTTTAGCACTGGATGGATTCTCATAAGACAAGTACTCTACCAGCAAATCCTGCTGGCCACTGATTCTCATCAACCTGAATCTGATGCCCATCTTACAGTGTGGTGGTGTATAGATCCAAGGGAGAGATACATCCAACACTTCACAAGTGTTTTTTGTGTGGGGTGTTCACTGCGTGCAATAACCTCTGGCAAAAGCTTGCTATGAATACTTGGGTTCTGTCTCTAACTTAATCTGATGGGGAACAAAGACATAAGCTTGTCAAGGGAAAACTATTGAGCTGCAATCCCCAACTTGGTTGGTGTTTTGACAAATGCCATGCAATTATTGCTACAGCACCAATTAAACCCTGTCAAGTTATTTTACTTTTTTTGGCAGTAAAATTAGCCAGATGCTGTTGTGATCTTGTCATAAAGTTGTTAAGAGTGTCATAAATTTCAAGCTGCTTATATTATGAACATCTCCAAACAGGATCCTGATGGCTGATTTGGATTGGATCCACCTGTGGGACCAAATTATTTTTCATAGGAATAAGGGACACTGGAATCCAGCTAGGAGAAGGAATATACTTGCTCAGCACCACAAAGTATTTGTTGGATATTCAACAGGTGTTCATGGCAAAAGTGGCAGCAACCATGCATATGTCTGCAAGATGCATATGCTAACCGCAAAACAAGGTATATGGCAGCTTTGCAAGTATCACACTAAAATGCTGTAAAGTCAAAGTGATTAAAGTTTGTGAGTTACTGCCAGTGTGCATGTATATAGAGGTTAGCAAGCAGGAGGTGATAGCATTTTGATTTGATCTCTATATGGGATACCCATGGTAGTAGTGGGTAAGCAAATAAACAGTGGTGATTCTACAGTGGAATACATGAATGGCACAAGGGGAGGTAGTAAAAGGAAATATCCTTTTTCAAGTTGGTATTTAGCACTATACTGTACTAGCTCATTGGCATATACATACTTTGACTGGTTTAGTCTGCTTAAATAACATAGACTAGAATATTACCATCAGAATGCCATGCAAATCCTGCAAATGGACCACTAGAACACCATCAAGTTGATTGACCTATTTGGTAGTAAAGTTAGCAACATGCCAGCATAATCCAGTCAGGAGATTGCAAAGAGGGATCATAATAGCAACCTGCTGGTATTATGATGGCCTCATTGTGGAATCTTGATGGCTGATCCAAATTGTATCCTCCTGTGGGATCCAATTATTTTTTGTAAGGTTATTGATTCTTGCTTTTCTTGATATCTCATCTAGCAGCCTTCCTTGAGCCATATTCAAAGTCAAGTCTTCAACTCTGGACTCTAGGACTGATATGAGATGCTGAATTCCATCTTTCATACTATTCCAGAGGGTATATTTCACATCTTTATCAGTGGTATGCATGCTCATTCCATCTCAGCAACCAAGATGGTAGCTATATGAGTCAGATTTTGCATTTCTTCACCTGGGAGCATCCTTGCAGCATTTATTTTAATCTAAGACATGATTTCCTATTGCCAAGCTTGACTTGTAAGGGTCTGCTGATGTCTTTCAGGCATTCTCTGCCATTTCAGCTCTTAAGTAATCATTTTCAATTTACTGTTAGCATTAAGGCAAATAAGTTTATTGGTCCATCATTCGGTCCTGCAATACTTCAAGAATTCTTCTCCTAAACCTCTATGAGGGCATTCTTCCCTCATAGTATATCCCAATGGCCTTTTTCTAAAGCATCATTTTAGAGGATTTACTGCTACTTCTTGCCAAAAATCCTCTAAAATGTAACTTATCTTCTACTTAGTACAAATGGACAACTGACATGCAGCTGGCAACATATAACTCCAAGACCATTGTGATAACAGCATGTGCTAACAGATGCATGGCATTCATGTCAGAAAATGCCACCATTTCAAGGTATCCAACTAGAGAGGATTCCACTACCATAGGAGGAAAACATTGTTCATGCTCAGGATATTTCCTGTAATACCCATCTAGAGCAGCTTGTACAGTCCAACAAATATTAAGATGCTATAAAGTACTGCACTTAGTATCTGCTGTGGGAGTCTTGGAGATATTGAATGTGATTAGGCAAACTGGTCAATTGCATACTTCTCACTTGATGATTTATTGAAAGTGAATGTAGTATGTATACTTTACATGGTTTTGGCAAAGCAGGTATGTAGAGTATGCTTGGGGAGGTCCTAAGAGAATGTGCACAAAGTCTGCAGCTGTCTGGATTGTACTGCAATTTCTGATGCTCTAGGTGCCTGATTTTGGTTGTAAAAATTTGTAATTTCACCTAAATACTCACATAACTTGGTGACTTAAATCATTACTAGATGATTTTTCAAAACCAGCCAAGTCTCTAGTTGGATTTACTTGGAATATTCTCACCAAGAACATAGACATCTAGAACATAAGGGCTCTCAAACTTGTCCAAACAGCCCTAAACTTTGCACATGTGTTCTTGGAACCTTTCTAAACATAGTGTACATGGGTTTTGTTCCAAGACCATGTAAAAGTACTGCTACTACTTTTACATTCAATGAACAATTATGTGAAGGCCACATAATCTACTTGCTCTCCCAATCACTTCCAATATCCCCAAAACACTTACAATCTTTTTTGTAAAAATATGTTAGTAGATCTTAACAAGGAATATGGTCAGATTTTTCCAGACTTGAAGGCAATGATCAGAGTAACTGAGTTAGCTGAGTTTTCTGGTGTAATTAAACAACTAAAACACCTATTTCTTATGAGCACTCTGTGTCAGTTTTGGCATTTCTGGATGCCACATCTGTGATCCAAATTGTATCTATATTGCCTCAGGTACCAGCAATCAGAGTCCATACAAGTAGTCATATATTTTATCCTGTCTGGCAGCAGATAGAAGTATTTTGAATAAAGAATCACCAGCGTTTGGCACAGGAGACTTGGACATACATAAAATAGCAACAAAGGCCCTTACACTAAATGTAAATACCTCCAAAGCTTCAGCAGTGATGTACTCATGGCCCTGACAAAAGAATTTAGAAAAGGCCAGCAGGGTACCATCATAAGATCAGCTTAATTACAAGTCTCATTAAACATGCAACTCCCAATATCCCAGGTACTAGCTATTTAGTCTGAAAGTAGACATATTCTCCAGCAGGAGACTATGCCAACTAGCGTTCATACCAGATTTGGTAATCAGCTACTCATTACTTCCACCAAAAATTTGAAGAAAAGCACCAGCTGAATGCCAGCAAAATACCATCAGAATATTGGCAGATTATCTGATGAGTTCCAAATTTGAGATTTTTCATAGGGATTATAGTCATGTAAGCAATGCGTTGCATGTGTTCCTTGGCCAGGATTGACACATTTGGGGATTCTGAGGACCCGAATAAATTCGGAAATTAGTGAGAAAGGCAACCCGATCCTTAATTGGGTTAACAACAGTACCTGTGCATGAAATTCTTGGGGATGATATATTGTGGCTGGCGCTTTACTCATCGCTGGTGTGAAATCCCCCAACGATGCATCATTAGGGGTGTTGAATGGGTAGCTGAGAGGCCACCATATCATCAATGCGCTCGTTGTCGGAACGTTATATCGGCTAGTAAGGATTGTGGTATGCCACTTTACTTTGTCATCTTCCAACCCGCAGTGTGTAGACTTCGCCAAAACTGACCAGGGAAGCACAAGCAATAGCTCCTCAGCACCCGGTTCCAATGGTTGGCCGATTTCGGCTGGATTTGAGATGCCCTCAGCTCGGCTTCTCGACCGGAGATCAGCTTACGTTTGAGAATTGTTCTGCGCAGGTCGGATGGACCCGTTCACCGGCCGTTCATCCCGAGAAAGTGGAAGCTACAGCGATGATAGAAATGCGGGGGTGCTCCACCCAGGCCTTTTCCCAAATGGGGACCTCTCAATGGATACGATTCTGATGTGTGTGGAGTACGCCACCACACACAGAGACCCTTTCGGATAGACAGGGCCCCTTAGAGAATGCGCAACTCCAGCAAGTGGCCTGAGTTTCGGGTGATGGTAGACTTAGCCACATTTCGGGCCGACCTTTGCTGATAGGGTGGCTCCCGCAATGGTGATGATGGGATCCAACTCAGAAACGAGTACCAAGGTGGAGGAGGTTTTGGTCCCCCTTAAAGACTTTCACCCTCCTGATAGTCCTCCTGTTCGAAAAAGTGGTTCGATCACCAGCTTCATCCCGTTCATGCTGATCTACATCGTACGTGGGCGATGCAATTACACGACCTAGCTACTTTGGGAGGAGGATACTGCGGTGACACCCATGTTCGGAGACACCATTTCATTCACCGAGTGATGAAATCCAAGCGCCATACTAAAACCCTGCATGTCGCAAATACGTGGGGGCGAGCTCTCCACTTGCGAGCCGAAAACTCGAAGTTGTTTTCCGATGTCGCGAACGCGAAAGGCTAGAGATGGAGTCAGTGGTTTAGACAACCATCCCTCCTCCTGACCTCGCCGTCACAGATTGTTCTGGTAGTATTATTGATCTATTCCCCCGCATTTATGAGACACTAGGAACGCTAGGCACGATAACTGATCTTCATTCGACCCCGATCCATCCTCCTTGACTGCTTGATCATGGATGAAGTGGATAGATCGAAGCTGTAGTAAAGGTGTGCCACCAAAAAGCCGGCACTCAAGGGGATCGCAGATTGACCGCCATGGAAATCCACCCCGTCTCCCTTGCAATCCAGGTGATGGCTGCATTTGGAAGCGAACTGTTGCGGATAATTAATGCGCATATCTCTAGATATCCCAAGCCAGCTAGGTCCGGTTTCTAGTTGGTATTAACAGGCGCGTCTCATAATAATCAACCGGATGGCTGAAGGTTGCCTCATCTCCCCCCCCCACTTGACTACCAAATTCAACCAATATTTGCTTAACAGGATAGAAGGATATGGAAGCAGGTCAGGTGGCAGTCAGGCAACTAAGGTTTGAACAGACTTCCCAGAGCGAAACCGGGAAATTTTCAGATTTCGGGCTGGTGTAGGCGAAGAAGAAAGGCGCCTCCCATCGCTGTTGAACTCCCCCACTCCACTCGGCTTGATCCAGAATGGTCGCTCCACTGGTGCACCCAGTTCGGCCATCTATCTTGACAATACAATTTGGTACATGATATCAGTGTGGAACCGGAAGCTGGCTGGAAATCACCACAAGCATACAACCAGTAACCACGCGCATACTGCTCAATTCACTACTCAGTGAATCAGGCATCATGCGGTGGGATAGATCTAATGAATCCATCAGTGCCAACAACTTCACCACTTGTAGCATGTCATGCCATCTTGGGATGTATTGACGCTTGGCCAAGGCCCGTGATATCACCTGAACGAGGTTCATCCACCCTCATTTGGAAATCATCGAAATCTCCAGGGAGCGACGATTTTTCCAAAGGAAAATGCCGCGATTCAGGTGATATCGGGAATTTCCATTGGAACAGGAGGGTGTTGATTGGCGAGCGGAATGGAAATTTCTGACCCGCGCAATTTGACTCGATATGGGAGAACCTTCTGGCTTAAGGTAAATGAGCCAGGACGCAAAATGGTCAGGGTGATGTAATCCACCCCTTACGTCATGTCAAGCCATCGTCTTTGGGTGCCCACGGTAGCCTATACGAGGTGAATTGAAGAAGGCCACGCTGGGCCAGACCTCAA
Source organism: Basidiobolus meristosporus CBS 931.73 (assembly GCA_002104905.1). Classification (NCBI taxonomy): domain Eukaryota; kingdom Fungi; phylum Basidiobolomycota; class Basidiobolomycetes; order Basidiobolales; family Basidiobolaceae; genus Basidiobolus; species Basidiobolus meristosporus. The sequence continues at coordinate 18,725 of MCFE01000781.1, forward strand.
AGCAACGCACCTTCCGCCGGAGAGAAAGTATAAATTGGGTGGGTCGGATGGAGTGCCCCACAAAAGACAATCCATCCCAACGCAATCCAAATGACCCTTCCTGAGAAAGTCACCTCCGAACAGAACACCCACGACCGCCATGTGTCCCGCAACGGGGCGCCGGTCGATCCGAAATCCATGAAGAAGCAAGGAGCCGGCCGAGGAAACTGGGGTACCTACGAGGAGGACATCGAAGAGGCCCTTCACGAACAGGCCCCCACCAGCCACCAGGCCCCCACGAAAATCAACGTCGCTCCCCAGTGAATCACTGTTCCTCACTGCAGTAGATCCATGCATTTCATTTTTCCACCTTCCTGTACATCCAGATCATAGCACAACTACCAATAAATCCACTTCATGAAATCCATCCCACCACCGAAATCCCCATCGGCATTCGATCTGGAAGCCACGCACTGATAATGCTGGTGAGACTTGGCATCTCCTCCACCGATGCAGATGCAGGAGAGCTCACAACATCTGCCTTGTGCCATTCAATTAATTTACCGCGGTCTCAGCCTTGGCTGTGAATCGAAATTGGTTAGCCTGGTTGAAGAGCAGGTTGGCTTCCGCTTTACCCAAAGTGCGTTCATGCTAGAAGCGACTAGCATGAGTCCACCCTTGCACAAAATAAATGTAGCTCACCGTGAATGGAGAAACCGACAGCATCTGGGTGTGAATGGCGCATTTGGATACTAGGCTAACGGCCTGGTGTAACCCGGGAAGCAGGATATTTCCAGTATCCCTTGTTCACCAAGGGACGCCTATAGCTTTTGGCTACCTGATAATGGATATGGGTGTGACATTACCAGAGGGAATTCTCGTCGGTCGTGAGTGGTGGTTCGCCTGGTGGGTGACACCAAGGCACTTTTCCGGTGACACGGAGTCAATGTTACACCGTCTATCTATATCGCGCATGAGACTTGAACTTTATTGCCTCCTCGGTTTGGCGGGCGAGGATGCAGAAATTTGCCAAATTGGAGATGGTGCATGGCAGAACCGGTTGGCTTGGGGGAGTGGTGGGTAGGTTTAAAAGGGCGGCCACCGTGGGGACTCCAACCAGCATCGCATTCCTTAATATCTCCTTATCTCTTGAAGGGATTTCCACTCACCCATCTCTATTCGCCTCATTTCGACAATGATCGGTATCAAATTAGTTAGCACCGCCATCGCTGCTCTTACAGTCTTGGTCACTGTTTCCGACGCTCATTCCTGGGTGGATTGCATGGACTGGAGGTTCAAGAATCCATCCAAGCCAAGCTTCGATGACGACGCTGGCAGTTGCTACGGCTTCGCTCGCCGCTTCCCCGCCTCCATGAAGGGTGGCAAATACACCGGCAAGTACGGATTTGGTACCCTGGACTCCACTGGCGCTAGCCGTCACTACAAGCAAAATGAGCAGAGTCCTGGTAAGTTCGACATTCCATAGGAATCCAGATCATAGGGTCGGAGTGATCCTGGCTGCAAGACCAACCAACTAAATTTGATCTTCGAATGCAGACACCTGGCCCGCCTGTTCCACCGGCAAACGTATCGGTGGTGATGAGGAGGTTGGTACTGACGAGACTCGTGCCAACCCTGTTTCCAAGGCCTACGGCGGAACCTGGGGCCCCATGACAGTCGCCAAGGCTGGACAACAGTTGTGTGTCCGCTGGCCCGCCAAGAACCACAAGAACGAGCCCAACAACATCGTCTACATCAACATGCCCCCCAGCCCCACTGCCAAGGATCCCACTCAAAAGCAATTGAACGGCTGGAACATCGCCAAGCTTCAATACGGCAACTGCTTCTCCGGTGGTTCTGACAAGGCTCGTTGTGGTGGCTGCTTCACCATTCCTAAGGACCGCAAACCTGGAGACTACCTCATCCAATGGAGATGGATGCTCAAGGGCGACGATGGCAAGCCAGAATGGTACACCTCCTGTTCCGACGTCCAAGTCACCAAATAATTCGTGTCGGCGACAATCGCATTATTCAGATTTTGCTATCACATGACCACCCGAATGGGGATTCTATCGATGTTTAATTCATATTCATAATAAACCATTGTTCCAGATTTCTATGTTACATGTCTACAGATGTAGTCTAATTCTATTTACGCTCATTATCTGATTGTGATTCGTCGGAGGCGGTTAACTGACCTCCGTTGTTTAGATGTGGATTTTTTGGTGGCATTGGCGGCCTTTTCGTTGGTTAAGCGAATGTCCGAGCAGGAGGTGTACCATTCAGCTGCATTATTGGAGCCATTCAACTTCCATCTCCACTGGATCAAGTAGTCCCCAGGGGCACGGTCCTCTGGAATGGTGAAGCATCCACCGCAGCGAGCCTTGTCGGAACCTCCCGAGAAGCAGTTACCATAGTCAAGCTTGGCGATGGTCCATTGGTTGAGCTGACGCTGCGTAGGGTCCTTGCTCATCGGGGTGGGTGGCATGTTGATGTATACAATATTGTTGGGCTCGTCCTTGTGGTTCTTTGCGGGCCAGCGGACACACAGCTGCTGTCCAGGCTTGGCTACAGTCATGGGCCCCCACTTTCCTTGGCCGTAAGCGCTGTCAACAGGGCTAGCCAGTGTCTCATCCGACCCGACCTCTTCACCTTCACCACCCTTGTAAGCTTTGCCAGTGGAGCATGCAGGCCAGTCATCTATACGTTAACCAAGTTAGAAACCTAGTGCTACACGACAGATCATCTAGATATCCTACCTGAGTTCTTGATGGATTGTTTATAGTGACGGCTGGGGTTAACAGAGTCGAGGGAACCAAATGGATACTTCGCCGTCGCTTTATTGTTACTATAGTTGACTGGGAAACGGCGAGCGTAGCCAGCACAAGAGCCAGCGTTATCATCAAAACTCTGCTTGTTCCCGTTGAACTTCCAGTCCATGCAATCCACCCAAGAATGCCCTACACTCGAGTTGGTCATGGATAAAGCCAGGACCAAGGAGGTGAAAAAGAACTGCTTGTGGAACATGAAGTATAACGGATAACGGATGGGAGTTCGGATGGTATGTCGCCCTGGATGTCATCAGGTATTTATCACTTCGGGCAGGGCTATTCAGAGCTGCTCGATGCATTGTTCGAACCGGTCCAAATGCTTTGAGACGAAACACCAGCCCGGTCTCCGACCAATTATCCATTATTGCACAATGGCGGGCCCACCACCAAGTGATCGAAAATCGAGGGGCCTGACGAGAACACTATATATCCGTTTATTTACTCTAAGGAAGCACTGCTTTATCCTTTTTTTTCGGAAACCCATGGTTTTTAACAAATCGATATGAACAATGGAACGATCAACTTTGAATACAATGAATGATTTTCGCCCCGTAGAATCGATCTCCTGGCTGTACGTGGTTTAGATCATGCTACGTTTGGCGGTGTATTTGATATTACGGCGAAGGTTGTAGACTGGATAGCTCCCAGACAACGAGCGTCTACCATGGTGTCTACGGCCACGCTTATGGTTGTCATCTTCGTCTCGTCTTCGTCTTCGTCTTCATCATCACCTTCGTCTTGGTCCTCATCGTCATTGTTATCACCACCCTTGTTTTCTTCATCGTCATCGCCCTCATCATCATCATCTTCATCATCACCATTGTTGGTTGGTGCTGGCTTCTTGTAGTTCGGTGGGTTTGGTGTGGGCTTGCCTACATTGCCTTTGCCGTTCTTCGAGGTGGTGGTGACTTTGCCACCGCTCTCGGTGCTGCTTGGAGCTGGGTCTACGGTGGCGGTAGGGGCAACTCCACCCTTACCGTTTCCGATGCGAACATCTGAGCATGAGGTGTACCACTCGGGGACATTGTCTTCGCCGTTCAACTTCCATCTCCACTGGATCAAGTAGTCCCCAGGGGCACGGTCTGGAACGGTGAAGCATCCACCACAGCGAGCCTTGTCGGACCCACCAGAGAAGCAGTTGCCATAGTCAAGCTTGGCGATGGTCCATTGGTTGAGCTGACGCTGCGTAGGGTCCTTGCTCATCGGGGTGGGTGGCATGTTGATGTATACAACATTGTCGGGCTCGTCCTTGTGGTTCTTTGCGGGCCAGCGGACACACAGCTGCTGTCCAGGCTTGGCTACAGTCATGGGTCCCCACTTTCCTTGGCCATAAGCGCTGTCAACAGGGCTAGCCAGTGTCTCATCCGACCCGACCTCTTCACCTTCACCGCCTTTGTATGTTTTGCCAGTGGAGCAAGCAGGCCAGTCATCTAATATCAGCAGGATCAAAAAATCGATCAGTACTTGCAAAAATGGGACCTCACAGCATATCAACTGATCCTTACCTGGATTCTTTTCTGATTGCTTGTAGTGACGGTTTGGATCAGCACTATCCAAGGACCCGAAAGCATATCTAGGACTGACTTGGTCTCCGTTGTACTTGACGGGGTAGCGACGAGCATACCCAGCACAATAGCCAGCATTGTCGTCGAAGCTTTGCTTACCGCCATTGAATCTCCAGTCCATACAGTCAACCCAGGAATGGGCATCACTGAAGGAGGGCATCACCATCAAGGTGGCGGCGACGGAAGCAAGGAAAAACTTGGTTTGGACCATGTTCGTTCAAGGGATAATAAATGGACGGCTTCGTAAGATAGGCTAACTCGATAAGGAACGGGGTTGACCAGCGACCGCTTTGCAACTTGTCAAGTGTTGAATGATAAATTATTAAGGATGCTAGGCTAGTATTTATATCCACTAACCAATCTCACTTTGGTAACCCCAGGCGAGAATTTAAAATCAGTCTTTGTTGTCCCGTGCCATTAGATGGTTCTCAAGATGGATCCCACCAAACCCACAAAAAAGTACGGCCTATTCCCAAAGTTGGCTATCTAGACCCACCTCTTTCAAGTCTTTGTATGACCCCACATTACACCAGTTTGTGGTGTCGCTAGAATGGGTAGTTGCATCAGTTAATTCATCTCCAGCAACCCTTGAACCTGTGGTCAATGACTTCATCTAATAACCAAGAGTTACACGAGGCAAGACCCTTTAAAGCCCAGTGGCTACACCACGTTATCAATCCAAAGAGAGTTGGAATTTTAAGGATCAGAAACCGGCGAATAATGGGGCCAGTGGAGTACCGGAAATTCCATCTTCATTTACAATAAGGAGGATTTTGGATCGGTCTTAAAATCATTAAATTTGTGCCATGGTCAGGCCAATGGCTATGAAGGCCTCGAATTCGTGTGGCACTCTAGTATGAAGTCGGTAGTCTCATGAGATTGTTGGTGGTTGGCGAATTTCACTCATTTCATCGGATCGGTTAAGCTTAGAGTAGATATGGGATCCTTGGTGAGATGACTTTTGCTTTTTCCAGAGGTTTCAGTGGATTTGCCTGTATGCATGGTGCATGATAACAACCCTAAATCCGATGATTTTCTCCACCACAAAAGCAAGACTTTTCATGAAGGCCGGGGTTTTCCCTGTCATTAATCTTGGACGCCCTCTACTAATTAATGCTTGCTACTGGTGTTACCTCTCGATCAAATTGCTGGTCCTGCGAGTAACGAAACCGTGAAAGACCCCGAACAGTGCGTAACACAGAAGGGGTATAAAACCAACGATCTTCCCACTCTGGAATGACATTCAACACAACCAACTTCAAAGGATAAGGTCGCTGGTCAACCACTTTGCATCCTTCATTACATTTCTTTTTGAATACTAGCGTATACCCTCAGCTTTACCGTAACCATGGTCTACTCCAAACTCTTCCTCGCTTCCGTGGCCGCTACCATGATGATGATGCCCTCCTTCAGTGATGCCCATTCCTGGGTTGACTGTATGGACTGGAGATTCAATGGCGGTAAGCAAAGCTTCGACGACAATGCTGGCTATTGTGCTGGGTATGCTCGTCGCTACCCCGTCAAGTACAACGGAGACCAAGTCAGTCCTAGATATGCTTTCGGGTCCTTGGATAGTGCTGATCCAAACCGTCACTACAAGCAATCAGAAAAGAATCCAGGTAAGGATCAGTTGAAATGTTGTGAGGTCCCATTTTTGCAAGTACTGATCGATTTTTTGATCCTGCTGATATTAGATGACTGGCCTGCTTGCTCCACTGGTAAAACATACAAAGGCGGTGAAGGTGAAGAGGTCGGGTCGGATGAGACACTGGCTAGCCCTGTTGACAGCGCTTATGGCCAAGGAAAGTGGGGACCCATGACTGTAGCCAAGCCTGGACAGCAGCTGTGTGTCCGCTGGCCCGCCAAGAACCACAAGGACGAGCCCGACAATGTTGTATACATCAATATGCCACCCACCCCGATGAGCAAGGACCCTACGCAGCGTCAGCTCAACCAATGGACCATCGCCAAGCTTGACTATGGCAACTGCTTCTCTGGTGGGTCCGACAAGGCTCGCTGCGGTGGATGCTTCACCGTTCCAGACCGTGCCCCTGGGGACTACTTGATCCAGTGGAGATGGAAGTTGAACGGCGAAGACAATGTCCCCGAGTGGTACACCTCATGCTCAGATGTTCGCATCGGAAACGGTAAGGGTGGAGTTGCCCCTACCGCCACCGTAGACCCAGCTCCAAGCAGCACCGAGAGCGGTGGCAAAGTCACCACCACCTCGAAGAACGGCAAAGGCAATGTAGGCAAGCCCACACCAAACCCACCGAACTACAAGAAGCCAGCACCAACCAACAATGGTGATGATGAAGATGATGATGACGATGAAGACAACGATGAGGAAGACGATGAAGACAACGATGAAGACGACGATGAAGACAACGATGAGGAAGACGATGAAGACAACGATGAAGATGACGATGAGGACGACGATGATGAAGATGACGATGAGGACGACGATGATGAAGATGACGATGAGGACGACGATGAGGACAACGATGAGGACGATGATGAGGACGACGATGAAGACGACGATGAGGATGAAGACGATCATCGTCGCCATGGCCGTCGTGGCCACCATCACCGTCATGACAGATCTAAGCGCTCCTACCCCATCTACAACCTCCGTCGTAACATCAAGCGTACCATCAATGCGTAAGTCCCGAAAGCCGAATATGTAGCGCCAAATTTTGTATCATTTTCTGTCGGCTCAACGGCCACCCAATGTCCCATAAATAAATTCCCTCGAAACCAAACCTAGAACCTGTGGAAGCCCAAATCGCCCGGGGTTTCGTGGCCTCCCGAAACGCCAATGAGCTGGATCCTTGCCACACTGACACCAAACAAATTGGATCCGTCATTAATGGGCTTAAGCTTGAATTGCCGATGGTGGCACGAAATTAATTCCATCTCCCTTGCGATACCGGAGTGCATGCTGGCCAAGACACCTCCGTCGAAGTCGGGCGATATTTCCAAGCCGGGAAAATTCCCCCTCGTGACGGGAGGGTGGAAATGAGGATGCATCCGTCAAGAATAAACAGGAGCCAGTTTCGGGCAAAATGAAGTGGGTTTATTCCAAAATTAAATTAGATTAAATTCAGGATCATTCCTAAATGCTATTCCCTTGTCGGGTAGTCGTAGGGTGGTCAAGGTAAGGTGGTGCGCTTATTTCTTGACGCGAACATCGGAGCAGGAGGTGTACCATTCTGACTTGCCGTCGTCGCCCTTGAGCATCCATCTCCATTGGATGAGGTAGTCTCCGGGCTTACGGTTCTTGGGGACGGTGAAGCAGCCACCGCAACGAGCCTTGTCAGAACCACCGGAGAAGCAGTTGCCGTATTGAAGCTTGGCGATGTTCCAGCCGTTCAATTGCTTTTGAGTGGGATCCTTGGAGGTGGGGCTGGGGGGCATGTTGATGTAGACGATGTTGTTGGGCTCGTTCTTGTGGTTCTTGGCGGGCCAGCGGACACACAACTGTTGTCCAGCCTTGACCTCAGTCATGGGACCCCATTTACCACCATAGGCTTTGGTGACAGGACTAGCACGAGTCTCGTCAGTACCAACCTCCTCATCACCACCGCGGCGTTTTCCGGTAGAGCAGGCCGGCCAGCTATCTATAAGGCAATTGTTAGCCAGGGGACTTCGAGGAGAGTCCACCGTTATTGGAGCTTACCGGGGCTTTTCTCGTTTTGCTTGTAGTGACGGCTAGCGCCAGTGGAATCGAGAGAACCGAAGGCGTATTGGCCAACGTATTGGCCACCCTTCTGCTTCACTGGGAAGCGACGGGCAAATCCCTTGCACTCTCCGGCATTATCGTCGAAGCTTTTCTTGGATCCCTTGAATCTCCAATCCATGCAGTCCACCCAAGAGTGAGCGTCGGCCAGGGCGACGAACACGAGGAGGGCAGCCAGAGCGATGGTTAGCACACGAGTGTTGATCATTCCAAATGAGTAAGGAAGTAAGAAGTGGTTCTCGTCAAGAGAATAAGTGAGGTGAGAGGAAAATGAATGCCCACCCTCCACGACGGAGGGCCATCTTTTATGCTGGTCAGTCAGTCATCTTGCACCCATCGCTTCCAGGCGCCAAATGGTTTTTCCTAATGGTGACACGACAATCAAGGTGGATCATTTCGTGAGGAGCTAGATGGACGGGGCTATTCCCGCTCAATTACTGTTGTGTAAAGTGAGGCGAGTGCACAAGACCTCCGGATTGGTTTCCCCTTGCGAGAAGCCCATCTAAATCGCCACATTTCGTGTCACCCTGAACGTACATGAATAAATTGTGGGCGTGCAGGAATCATCTAATGGCGTTGCGGTTGGCATGGATTTTCGGATGATTTTTGGATCTTCCGCAAATCAAACCGCGCTTACTGAAATTAGTGCATCGGCCTCCCCCTGGGGCAAGGTTAGGGTAGAGGCGGGGTCAGAGATCACCCCATATCACCCCCCCGTGATGTCATGGAGTTTCGTGACATGTTCCTAGTCGTCATTGAATTAAAAAAACTTGCTTGCATCAACGATGACGCCCAGGTGAGAGGTGAGCAGAGGGCGCGGCTTACGTATGGAGAGTCTTGGCCAGTTAACTGGTTGCTGAATGAGCCATTTCTAACAGTCATCCTCGTCAAGGATTCTGTATTTAAGCTTCACAATCACCACCACCAACTCCATCATCCTCTTCAGCAACAACAACAACAACATGGATAACGTCAAGAAAGCCTACGATCTTTACAACGCAACCGGCGATAGGGACAACGACGGTATTCCCAATGCGATCGACACCAAGAACAACAACACCGGTATCTGGAAGGATCAGGATAATGATGGTATCCCTGATATAATCGATTCTACTGACAGTAACACCCAAGGCGCCATGGGGGACAGAGACCACGATGGCATCCCCAATGCAGTGGACTTCCAGGACAATCAGCAAAATTCTGGACAAGGTGGGCTTGGTGGGGTCCTGAACAAGGCAAAGGATCTACTTGGAAAGCGTACATAAATGCCTGTATATACTTACGTCCCATTGGTCGTTACTCTCAATAAATTAACACCATCAATGATTGTTCTTCACCTGCTCCTGCACCTGCTCCAGGACCAACCCATCACAAAAAGTCACTCGTGCGCAAATATTTGGCCCAAGGCGCAGGTAAAAACATAAGCTGCTTGCTCAGATCTTTCCGTAACCGTTCATCATCGAGGCAACATCCAGGAAAGGCATTGGAGTCACAGTTCTTACCGAATAGGGCTGGCAAACCTCCATGATTGATTCGAGAGAAATTCCATTGCAGTTTGGATAAAGCTGGGCCTAACCTTAGGGTGTGGAAATTTCGAAATTTCGAAATATCGACCGAATTGGTAGAATGCCAGTGTGATTGTATTAATAGTGTAGCCAGCAGTGAATCCAACCAACTATCTTGTGGCGCTATAAATACTTCGTTCCGACTGACCTTAACTGCCCTATTCGTATGTGTTTCTACCGTAGAAGGTTCCACGGTAATCTTGTTTAAAAGTGGCCCATCCCACTTGATCCACCGACTGCACACTAAATCATCCATGAAGCTCTCTGTATTCTTGCTTGCCCTCGCCAGCAGTTCCTGCGCCTATGCCGCTGAAAACTTCGCACCAACCCTGCCCGCCAATAGCACTTGCAAGGGCAACTATGCCATAATGTATAATCAGTGCCGCACCAACGCGCTTAGCGTGGCCTGCCTCCCAACGGACGATTTGTGTAATTGCCGTCAAGCACAGAATCTTGCTCAGTGTATCACCTATTGCTCTATGGATCCCTATGTTTTTGATAACCTGCCGAGTCAGGAGGTGGTTGTTTCAAAGTGGTGCTCAGGGATCCCATTGTCCATTTTAAACCCGCCGTCAGCCACCTCCAGCCCATCTTCGGTGCCCACCAGCTCCCCCTCCAGCACTCAAGTTGGAAGCATATTGGATTCCGGCAGCTCTTCTTCGGCCAAGATGACCGGTCTTTCGATTCTGGCGGTAGGGATGATGATGTTGATAGTATAGTGACCATATATTATAAATCCCGATTTCTTGGCATTCCTGTAATGTAAATAGCAATATGTTTAGTCCGATTCCATTCTACTTCTCGCTAAGAAATCCATTAGTGTACCTGCCATCGATGAATAAATACGCCATGTGAACACAAAGTGGTACAGGGAATACAAATGACGTTCAGCTGCTTGTCTATGATAGATTCGCTTTTCTTTCCCGGCGAAGTGACACAGGGCAACTGGCTTCTAGCCTACTAACGTAGCAGTAGTTAATTAAACCAGTTCACATCGTACAGACCGTTTGAGTAACATGCCTTGGGTTGTCCTGTGGTCCTTCAGAAAAGTCCCCTAAGCTTTTCTCCCGAACAACAGGGAGCGCGTTGTTTCAACTTAACATTGGTAGAAGTCATGGATGGGTGGTAAGTTCTGGCTCGTCCATAAAATTTCCTTGTACCTATTCTTGGTGGTGGTTGATGAAAAAAGCTTAAGATTCGTCAATATGGTTAGTCACGATGGTAGCAGAGTGTGGTGAATGGACTAGCTCCATATACCTAGCAGGGCTTGCTGCCGATCTGAAACAATGGATCTAATCTCGAAATCCTCGATTTTTACCATCTTGCGGGTATTAATATGATTATTTACCACAGCAACACTAACCGAGCTAATCATTGCCAAGTAAATTTTCCAAAGCTTGTATTAATTCAAGAACAGCCAGCAAGTGTACTTGCCGTCAGCATCTTACTATTGGCAGCCCTCAAACATCCCAAGTATATAGTGCAAGGGTGGTACCAATTTGTTTTATTATCTCTCTTTTTGAGGCACTGGTCTAATGTGTTGCAGAAATTTGTAATTACACCTAAGTATTCACCTAACTTCATTACAGGTGGATTCCTCTACCCCAGTTCCCCAGAATGTCCAGACTCTTTTGAAGGAATATTCACATGTGTTTCCGGATGAACTTATAAACCTACCACCAGTCAGAGCTGTTGAGCATGCCACTGATGCAGCAGATAGTCCTCCTATGAGCATGATACCTTACACAATGAATCCATTGGAATTGGAAGAGATGAAGAGACAAGTTGATTAGTTATTGGAGCAAATATATATTAAGCCAAGCAAGTCACTGTGGAGAGCCCAGTGCTTTTTACAATGAAAAAAGAAGGAACACTTAGGATATGTGTTGACTAAAGTGCCCTGAACCCAGTAACTGTGAGGAATAATCACCCTATAGCATGGATTGACAGCTTTTGTTGTAAAAATTTGTAATTCCACCTAACTATTCACCTGACTTAGTCACTTCGATCATTACAGGATTTACTTAGAATATTTTCACCAAAATACCAGGTACCCAGAACATGAACACTCCCAAAGTTGTCCAAACAGCCCCAAACTTTGCACACATGTTCTTGGGACCTTCCTGAGCCAATTCTACAAGTTTGTAGTGCCAAGACCATAGATCATTGAGTGAAAACCACATAATATACTTGTTCTCCCAATCACTTCCAATATCTCCAAGACTTTTGCAACATAATGTGTATCCTTCATATTGCAGTACTAGCAAAGCAGGTTAATGTTGCCTTCAATGGTTCCTGGCAACCTCCATTGTTTGCAATTATTGCTTATCAAAGCATTTTCTACTTCCTTCTGATTGGTGCTTGATCATCTTAGTTCTTCATCCAGTAGCCTTCCATATACATAATTAAGGTCAATTCTTTAGTTTAGAACTCTAGGGCTGATACAGGCCCTGAAACCTGTCTGTCAGGCTATTCAGGATGGTAACTATCACACCCTCATCAGCAGTTAGTATGCCTACAAATTCAATCTCATCAGCCAATAGGGTAATTCTGTTAATTGATTTTTCATTTCTTCTCCTGGCAGCATTTTTGTAGTAGAAAGTTTAGTCCATGTTACATTCACTTAGCAGCTGAACATTACTTGAAGGCATCTTTTAATGTCTTCCAGGTATTCTTTAATGTTCTAGCTCTTAAGCATTGAATTAGTGATTTGTCTTTGACATTAAGGCAAATGCAGTTAAAGGCACTTAATTCTTTCTTTTGGCATTTTAGGGATTCCTCTCTTGCATTCTTAGGAGGGCATTCTTTGCCATGACAATAGCCCATAGGCCTCTTTCCTGTAACAACATCTTCATTGTTACCTTCCACACTTGGTAGTTAAATCTGGTGTAAGAGTCTTGGAGATATTGGTGGTCATTGGGAGGACAAGTAGATTATGTGGTTTTCACTTAATGATTTATTGAATGTAAAAGTAGTATTTATACTTTTACATGGTCTTGGCATTACAAACACAAAGAATAGGTTAAGGAAGGTCCCAAGAACATGTGTGCAAAATTTGGAGCTGTTTGAACCACTTTGAGAATTTTCATGTTCTGGGTACCTGGTATTTTGGTGAAAATATTTTAAGTAAATCCTGACAATGAATTTGGTCAGTATTCTCTAGGATTTGAAGGTAATGATCTAAGTGCCCAAGTTAGGTCAATACTTAGGTGGAATTACAATTTTTACAACAAAATCTTGTCAACTTTTCAGCAGAAGGAAAAGATAGAGTATTAGTAGTAGTAGGGTCAGAGTTAAGGCCTCTTTTCTAGCTTGGGACTTATTAATATGGAATAGATAGGAATACACTAAGCTTATACCTTCTTTGATATAGTAATTTGGGCCAGTTCTGATTCAGTTGGTTATCCTGTCATATGACACTGAAACAATTACTTCTGGGATATTCCTGAGCACCAATTCAAGCTAAGGCACAGTTTTAGAGTCCTCTGGAGTGAGATACTTTTCATTGATTAGCTCTGATTCAATCCTCACTTTAGTGAACTTGAGACTGGATTTTTGTCATCATCTAGAGTCATTTATGGTGATGATATTAAATTTTCACCAGATAGCACATTCCTAGATTTGATTAGCTTCTTTGCTTTGGTATTGTAGAGGCAGTATGCATTACTCTCACTGTGGTAGTCTCAAAGCATGTACTCTACCCTTTTTGGCTCCAATTTTGACTGATCTAAAAGCAGTATCTTGGCATTTACTGTGCAACAAAATATTCTGGGGTGCTCTGCACTTGGTCTATATCCATACTCAAAAGGAGTAAAGCCACAAAGTGTTGTAAAAATTTGTAATTCCACCTAAGTATTTACCTAACTTAGTCACTTAGATCATCACCTTCAAATCCTAGAGAATACTGGCCAAATTCCTTGTTGGGATTTACTTATAATATTTTCACCAAAATACCAGGTACCCAGAACATGAAAATTCTCAAAGTTGTCCAAACAGCCCCAAACTTTGCACACATGTTCTTGGGATCTTCCTTAACCTATTCTACGTGTTTGTAATGCCAAGACCAGGTAAAAGTATAAATACTACTTTTACATTCAATAAATCATCAAGTGAAAACCACATAATCTACTTGTTCTCCCAATCACTTCCAATATCTCCAAGACTCTTACAACAGGTTATGAGCCCCAAGCTGTCACTCTCTGCAATGCCTACTACTGCTATTAATGGAATTTTTCCCTCTGCTGAAAAGTTGGATGGATCTAACTACCAAGTGTGGAAGGTGAAGATGAAGATGCTGCTACAAGAAAGAGGCCTTTGGGATATTGTCATGGGAGAAGAATGCCCTCCTAAAAACATGGGAGAGGAAGCCTTAAAGTACCAGAAGAAAGAACAAAGTGCCTTTAACTGCATTTGCCTTAATGTCAAGGACAAATTGCTAATTCAATGCTCAAGAGTTAAAACGGCAAAGAATGCCTGGAAAGCATTAGAGGACACCTACCAGTCATGTTCAGCTGCTAAGTGTTGTAAGAGTCTTGGAGATATTGGAAGTGATTGGGAGAACAAGTAGATTATGTGGTTTTCACTTAATGATTTATTGAATGTAAAAGTAGTATTTATACTTTTACCTAGTCATGGCATTTCAAACACAAAGAATAGGTTAAGGAAGGTCCCAAGAGCATGTGTGCAAAGTTTGGGGCTGTTTGGACAACTTTGAGAATTTTCATGTTCTGGGTACCTGGTATTTTGGTGAAAATATTCTAAGTAAATCCCAACAAGGAATTTGGCCAGTATTCTCTAGGATTTGAAGGTGATGATCTAAGTGACTAAGTTAGGTGAATATATAGGTGGAAATACAAATTCTTTTACAACACTCCCATTTGGCTAAATGTTCATACTGACTAGTCCTAATTTTGACCTAAGATATTTAAACTTGTCTCTAGCTAATGGTTTGGTAAGTATGTCAGCAATCATTTCATCTGTAGAACAGTAAACTAAGCTAACTAAGTTATTCTCTATAGCTTCACGTATGAAATGATGTCTAATACTATGTGCTTGGTTCTAGCATGAAAAGTTGGATTTCTACCTAATTGTATACATCCTTGATTATCTTGAAATAAAGTAATAGGCAATTTTTGACATAGGCCTAAATCTGTAAAGAGCTTTCTTAACCACATTGCTTCTTTTGTAGCTTCACAGGCTGCCATATACTCTGCCTCTGTAGTAGAAAGTGCTACGGTTGGTTGCTTTCTTGAATTCCATGAAATTGCTCCTTTACAGTAAAGAAAGGTGTATTCTGTGGTGGATCTTCTGTCTTCCGAATTTTGTCCCCAATCTGCATCAGAGTATCCCACAAGATCCTGTTCTGAATCATTATAAGTGTATCTTAAGCAAATATCAGCAGTTCCTTTTAGGTATCTAAAAATCCGCTTAACTGCTGCAATATGATCAGATCCATAGTTCTGATTATGTTGGCTGACAACTCCCACTGAATATGAGATATCTGGATGTGTTCCAAGCATGATATACATCAGACTGCCAACCATAGATTGATAAGGAAAGTCAGGGCTTTCAGATGGCGCCAAGCTCTCTTGATTTGGTTGAGTTTTGACCAAGTTAAGGTTTGTCTCCATTGGGGTAGCTGCCGGTTTACAGTCTTCCATTTTGTACTTCTTTAGTATATCTTGAATATACTTGGATTGGCTTATGGTAATAGTCTGGGTACTTCTGTCTATGGAGAACATAATCCCTAAGTAGTAACTAAGTTCTCCTAAATCAGACATCTTGAACTCCTTAGATAGGCTGGATTTAGTCTCTTTCAATGTTTCTAGGTTATTGGCGGCTATAATCAGATCATCCCCATATAGAGCTAATAGAACTGGATTTGCTCTATCTGGCTTATAGTATATACTATAGTCAGCATTACTCCTTTTGAAACTCAAAGATTCCAAATAAGAATCTATCTTGCAATTCCAGGCTCTTGGTGATTGTTTGAGACCATATAGTGACTTTTTAAGCTTGCAGACCAAATGAGGGTTATCTTGGTCAACAAACCCATCAGGCTGGTTCATATACATGTCCTCATCAAGTTCTCCATTCAAAAATGCAGTTTTTACATCCATATGATGAATAAAAAACTTATATTTGGCTGCAATAGCCAATATTAATCTGATGGAATTAAACTTGGCTACCAGTGCAAAGGTCTCAGTGTAGTCAAGTCCTTTTGTTTGAGAGTATCCCTTGGCTACAAGTCTTGCTTTGTATCTTTTGATTGTGCCATCAGCCTTGTATTTTGTCTTGAAGACCTATCTGCATCCAATTGATTTTTGGTTGATTGGTATTTTGACTAAGTCCCAAGTTTGATTTTCCATCAGGGCCTGATATTCCTTAGTCATTGCAGATCTCCAAAACTTTGTCTGAGGGATATTTAGGGCCTCTTTTACAGTCTGGGGTTCATCAATATGGACTGAATAGGCATAGGCTAAGTTTGTACCCTCATTGATATAGTAATTTGGGCTATTTCTTGTCCAATTGGATCTCCGGGCATTTGATACTGGAATGATCACTTCTGGGATATTCCTGGGCACTAATTCTGGCTGAACTACGGTTGTAGAGTTCTCTGGAGTGAAAAAATTTTCATTGTTTTGCTCTGATTCAATCCTCACAATTGGTGGACTTGAGATCAAATTTTCATCATCATCTGATGTCATTTTTTGTGAAAATTTTGAATTTTCATCAAACAACACATCCCTGGACTTGATAAGCTTCTTTGCTTTGGTATTGTAGAGTCTGTATGCCTTACTCTCATTGCAGTAGCCCAAAAATATGCATTTTACACTTTTTGGCTCAAATTTTGACTGATTTCCGGCCAGTTTTTTGGCATATGCTGTACACCCAAATATTCTTAGATGTTCTGCACTTGGTCTGCATCCATACCATGCTTCAAATGGAGTAGAATCACAAAGTATTCTGTTATAACTCCTATTTTTAAGGTATACAGCAGTGGCAACTGATTCCGCCCAAAAATCATAGGATAATTTTTGATCATGGATCATAGATCTTGCCATATCAATTATTGATCTGTTAGCTTGTTCTGCTACTCCATTTTGCTGTGGGGAGTATGGTACAGTAGTCTCTTGCTTTATCCCATGAATTTTGCAGAAGTGGATGAAGAGTTTTGAGGTATATTCTCCACCATTGTCAGAGCGTATTTTCTTGATTTTTTCACCAGTTTCTCTCTCCACCGTGGCTTTAAACGCCCTGAACTTAGACAGAGCTTCTTCCTTTCTCTCCATGAAGTAGACCCATGTGTATCTTGTATAATCATCAATAAAAGTGATTAAATACTTCATCCCGCCTAAGGATAAATTTTGCATAGGTCCACACAGATCTGAGTGAATTAGATCTAATTTTTTCTTAGTTTTGATTAACCCAGAGCTCTTGAACGGTTGTCTGGCTTGTTTCACATATATGCAGGCTTCACAGTGCTCAAAATTAGCTGGGGGATCAATTTTCACTCCAGAAATTAGCTGATCTTTGATCATATTACGCAAATAATCAAAATTGATGTGTCCAAATCTCCTGTGCCAAAGCATTGGTGTTTCTTCACTTAAGTTACTTATATTGGCTTCCAGATATGATGGAATATAAGTCAACTTGTATAGATTTTGATCTCTGATGCCCAAAGCAATATGGGCACCATTTTGATCAGTGATCCTGCATCCAGAATTGTCAAAACTGAAACTGAGTCCTTCTGCTGTGGCCTTGCTTACAGAGAGTAGGTTCTTGGCTATTTCTGGTACATAGAGTACTTCTTTGAAAGTCAGTGTATGGCTTCCTTCACTGCTTTTTAGGCTTACTTGGATAGTTCCTTCTCCCACTGCATCAAGTGTTCTATTCGTCACCCATGAAAACCTTCTTAATTGGAGTTTCTTGATATTGGGTAAAAAGTTCTTTTTGGTGTGTAAAGTGTTGAGAAGCTCCAGAGTCAATATACCACGTCTGAGAATCCTTGTTTGTGGTCATATTTAGTGCAGATATGAATAGTCTATCTTCAGTTGTTGCAGCATTTCCATATTCAGGCTTCTTTTGCTGATTATCTTTCTTTTTGAGACACCGGTCTGATGTGTGTCCTTTCCTTTTGCAGTAGTTGCAAATTATTTTGCTGTTGCCTTTGTAGGGTCTTGGGTTCCTCCTTTGTTGGTTATCATTGCTTATTAAAGC